>WBMW01005916.1:393020-436028 GCA_013396635.1 Penelope pileata
TATGCATCTCCGTTTCTACCTTGGGATCGTTATGAATCCCATCATCAATTTTTTTAAAGTAACAGTCATTGAAGACAAAATACCACAGGAACAAATATAGTAGTAGTTAGCTGGTGTTGATTGTTTACCTGAAAAATAGAAATGCATGCACCAAAACCTATATTGATGAAAAGATTCAATACATACATAGAATTATAAATGCCAGCGTCCTAATAATCTAACCACCTTGTTTTTACCTAACAAGTGGTTATCTAAACTCTGTTGTTCTACTTTTCAGTTAGCTACATAAAAGCACCGCTTCTCCATTTTTTTCCTATTTAGTACTAAGAAGTAAGACAAGAAAAATGTTTTTTTCCAGCGCATAATGTGATAAAGTCAGGAATAATTCTTCATTTTCCATTAAGTATTTATTCTTATATTCTTCACAGGGATGTTCTTCCTCTCTTGACACAATATGCTACTGAAACATCTGAAAGGTGCTGCAGGGTTTAAATGTTCTTATCAATATATGGTTTTTGTGGCATCAGCCTCTTATCCTTGGAATTTTAACTATCTCTGGAACAATAACTTTTACAGATGAAGAGAAAGATCGTTATCTAAATCACAGCAATATCAAACAAAAGGATATGCCACTAGTGCCATCAGGAAGATCAAAACAATTTTAGTAAAAGATCTTTTTTTATTCAAACCAGAAATAGCCTTGCAATAAATAAAAGACAGGTTTCATTTACAAGTACAAGTTCCTAGTATATAACTTTCAGAACGTCTCAGATATGACGGTATACATACACGGAGCCCGTAGGTGTGTTTCTCCTACTGCCTGCTCTTTCCTAGAGTAATTACACTGCATGCACTGGAGCACAGGTTCTTCAACTGCTACCTACGTTTGAATGAAATACACAGCAGCAAGAATTCCCATATCATTCTCTTTTCCCTCTAGCCACCTGTCACAGGCTTCCTCATACAGAAAACGTATCATTAGTATCCAAGATGGTTGCTAATTTCCTGTCAAGCAGCTTCTGGGAATTACTTGATAGTTAGAAGGACAAGTTGTAAAGAGCTTCTTGTCTTCCATGCTCTTCCTCACACTGGCTGATTCCCCATAGGAAATTATGCCTACTGGAGCATCTAAAACCAAAACTTACCTCCCAATATAATATGGTATAATACAATATATTACAATTTAATAGATGTGGGTTTCTCCAAAAGTAATGTCTCCTATTTATTTACCTGAAAACTACAAAAGATACAAAGAGCACAATAACACTTTTTTCCAACAAAATTCTCAGCTACAAAACACTATTTTTCAACACAGTCACCACTATTAGCTATGCATTTTCATCAGCGACGAACAAGAGCCTGCATGTCAGGCTCATCAAAATCTGCACCAACAGAGGTGACCACTGTCACTGTCACCACTGCTGAAACACACCACCCACCTCACACTGTACCTCTCACTGTGCTCAAGTCCACTGTTTAGTCTCCAGAAATATTCAGCAAGTGTCAATGAATGTCAGTGGGTGCCATTGTTCCTGCATGGAGGAATTCAATCCCACACCTTTGCTTCATCCACAGATGTCAGACGCCATTTGGTCAGACTGCCCCTCTGCTGCCATCTGTCACACGGCAACAAAATGGAATGGAATATTGGTGGGAAGGTTCAATTTCTACTGCCATACGACCACCATCTGCCTCTGACATCATGGGTTAACGTAATAAAATAGGAGGCATTACTTTCGGAGGAGCCCTCATAGTGATGATAGCTGTCAGCAAGCACAATTAGGTGCTGCCCATTTGGCATAGGCTCCCTGCTCGCCCTCTAAGCAGCTCACCACAGAGGAGGACCTGAGGCTGCTCTAACGGTGTTGCTGCTGGGCAAGATGTGGCCCACCAGGTCTCATATCATTTAGAAACGCACAGAACTAAAACCTGAGTCTCGATCCCTTAAAGAAGGAAGGGAACAGATCCAAGATTGGGCAAGACAGGTTAAACAAAACCCTATGATGCCAAAGCCATTGAGCCTCTTGGGGGGCAACATTTACAAGCTGACCACGGTTGCCGAAGGCCAAGAACTGGAAGGTTCGGTCTCTCCCCATACAAGGGAACCTACTGAAATGGAGCAAGACAAAACAAGTAGGGAAATGAACCTATATTCCTTACAAATCATGAAGTAGCCTAATCTTTTTGAGAAGTCATACAGAAAAGCTCCTCATCCATTCCCAGAATGGGAATCAGTGGTTTTGACTGATTTATTCAGTTTCCATGTATCATTTTTAAAAGTGCTGTAAAACCATAGTCAAGCCAATGCCACTGGTTAACTATGTCTATGCAGAAGTTAGGAGATAAAATGATTCCATCATCAATCTCTTTTTCCAGTTTCTTGCTGAAAAACACAGCAATAAATTGCAGACAGTTCACCACAAGGCTAAGATGTAATGCTGTAAAAACTTCTATAAAGCTTCAGTACCAAATTTAACTCCAGCGATAGCCTGTATCACAAGGTCCTCATGCTGCGGCAGGAGATGGCTTTGCTAAACAGCAGCAGCAAATCAATTAAAAGCTGCAGTAAATAGCACAATCCCTTAAATGCATTCACAGAGCAAACATAGTAATGCTCAATGTTGTAATTCGGAATAGGATACAAATACCCTTCAAGTGCATTTACAAAGCTCAAAGCTTCGCTTAAGAATAAGACATAACAGTATAGTAATTATAGCTGAGGAGGTTTAAGGAAGTTTGAAGCAGGCTTTGTTATAAAGCACATTTAAAATATTGACTAGCTGCACTACTGCAATATTAAATCTCTCTGCTATTCTGCGTAAAACTCCCCCCACTAACAAGAACCTTGGTGTCTGTTGGAATATCAGGTGTCTGTCTGGTAGCCCATGCCCTCTGCAAAGGGGGAAGGTATGGTGTCAGTGGGAGAGCCCTTGGGGCAGCAGAGAAGAACTGGGGAGCACGTGTGGGAGAAGAACACGCAGGGCAAGGGCTGGCTCCATGCTCCAGCATGCCAGCCACTGCCACACCGTGTTCCCTCAAAGAGTGAGCGCTGATTCAGCAGCCCTGGGTTCTGGCTCTGGGAATCTGAACACACTGGGGCCACTGAAGGCACACAGGTATGAGCTGTACACGTGTGCACGGTGTAGAACAGTCAGCGCTCCAGAACACCCTTGAAAGAGCCAAGGCATGACATACTGGCACGGACACCAACTTCTGGGATAACAGAATGGTGAGGAGGTAATTCTGCAGAAACCAAGCCTTTGCATTATCCACAGTTTATGCTTCCACGTCTCTTACTTTTTTCATCAAATAACTATTATCAAAAGAACAAGCAAAGAGGAATGGTGGAGTGCATCCTGCTTCTGCAGTCCTGAGGCTTTGTGTCAACATTGCTCTTCTAAGCTCTGAGCACAACAGGAAACATTTTGTCCTATGGTTCACATAGTATCTGAAGCATTCTGGACAAAACTTCTGTAACCTTAGGTGGAAAATGTGGGTGAAATACTAACACAGATAATCTGAAACTATTCTACATCTGTATGATATTTTCCGAGTAAAGGCAAAAGTGTAATTATGCATGACATTTGTAGTTGGGATGTTAGAGAACTACTGTCTCTTTAAAGAAGGTGCATTATGAACTTTGGGAAGTAAATAAAATTGATGAGACTAAGCAATCTCGATGTTTCCAGAGACAAGTCTTTGAGCTGCAGATAGCTGCATGCAGCTTCTATCTACAAAACCCACACTAAAACCCTAAGAACACTCCTAAAAAGAAAAAAAAAAACACTTTACAACCCACCCTAACAGAGGAATCCTGTTCCTAGCTAACGAAAGTATACTCTTTGCTCCAGAGACTACTGCAAATGAGCACAACTGGAAAGATGAAAAGAACTCAGGATAAAATTTCATCATCTTTCATCTAGATTCAGAAAATTACAGGCAGCTAATAATCCTAGAATGAATCATATTCCCCCTTAGCAGAGGGCCTCTTCTACAAAGAAACAGCAGCTGATACTGGCAAGGATGCCTGCCCAGCGCAGTGCCCCATACAGTGTCCCCTGGTTCTTCAATTCTATAAATAGAAAGCACATTCTTGTGCATACTGAAGATATCCCTCATGCAGGACCAACTGCAAATACATTAAAAGCTCTAGCAGCCTACCAGCAGATTTCTCTTTTACTGAATAGCATAATAAAACAATAAAATATATTTCTTCCCCCTTTATGATGAGCATCAGTCCCAGCGGAGTTTAATGCACTCATCTTTTCACGCATTAGAAAGTTTACTCCCAGCTTCAGCGGAACAGATGGGGACAACACAGAATTAAACATTGAAGGTGAACACACAGAGAAATGACCACAGGCTAACAATGCACATGCAAGAATATACATGTATACGGTTTATCACCCCAGTGCATCACGCATGCCAACTACTCATTTATGGATCTGGCAACACAACAGGCAATTACAGTGACCACTGTATTTTTATTGCACTGAATATGTCTTTTGTACAGGGGCGTGGACAATTTAAAGATATACAGAATTGCAGCACACTGCAATGGAAACCATTTTCTGTGTGCATCTACGCAAAAGCAAGAACAGCACAACCCCAAGAGCAACTGGAACCTTTGTGTACAGCTACAGTAGATCTAAATATATACTCTCACCCTTTCTAGGCAATTTTTCTGTGACAGAGAATTAGGTTATAAGCTTGCCCATTTTAGATTAACACCTTCTGTCCAGCTCCTTACCAAACTACCAAGGATACTCTCCAAGGGCACCACACAGAAGATTTTAAAAGATTTTAGTATAGAGTCTAATTCATTAAAATTGAGAGCTCCTGCTCGTGCTTGCAAAAGTGGGCATCACACGTAACAACTATCTATTAAAAATACACTACATTCTGGCATAAACAAGTACAGAATTAAAAATAGCAAAACTGGGACACAAGTAAGATTGGGGTGGGATAGTAAATCATTAACGTGGGGTTTTTTTGGTTGCAATTTTTTTTTTTCAACAAGGAAAGCAAGAAATAAAACTGATACATTTGGCACTTTTTGAACAAAATTTTATACAATAGTGGGACATCTTGTAGCAAGGACATCATCTTTCTCATCCTAGGAGTTAGGTACACTCGACTTGCATACTAATTTTTACATCTGCCACTGTAGATTGCCCTGCTACCTGTACATTTGCCTTCTGTTCCTCGGTGCAACACTAAAAATGTGTACTCACGTTTGACGCCATCGCTTAGTAGTGAAATAACACCATTGTCAAAAGCTTTCTCCTTCCTCTGACAATGCTGTCCTGAAGGACTCCAAGAGACTTACAAGGCTCCCTGGAAGGTCACCCCCTTACCTCTCACACAAATGGCAACAAAGGACTCAAACCACAGGGAGAAGAGAAGGACACCTGCATGAACAGCAATCTTGTGAACCCTTAGTGTTATGGAAAAAGCCAAAACGTGTCACAGTCAATCAAATTATATCTCTTCTTTTTCCCTTAATGTAAAAGTATTCTACAAACAAAAGAGAGAGTAAACAGAAAAAAAGCCAAACATGATCTGCTTTGAACTTTGTGTGCATTTCTTGTAGAAACAGACACACTAAGCGATTCTAAAACCCTACAAAAGGGTAATTGAGCAAAAAATTAATTAAATACCCCAACTGAGTACATAAGTAGCCATATATTCTGTGCACAAACTAGAAAGAGCATATACAAGGGATTCTTTGAAAGTAATGCCTCCTATTTTATTATGTTGGCCCGTGACGTCAGAGGTGGATGTTGATGGCATGGCAGCAGAGGTTGAACCTCCCCACCAACATTCCGTTCCATTTTGTTGTCGTGTGACAGACAGCAGCAGAGGGGCAGTCTGACCAAACGGCGTCTGACATGGAAGTGTGGATGAAGCGAAGGTGTGAAACTGAATTCCTCCATTCAGAAAAATGGCACCCACTGACATTCATTGATGCTTGCTGAACGTTTCTGGAGACCAAACAGTGGATGTGAGCACATCGCTGGCAAAAATGCATAGTTAATTGTGGTGACTGTTGTTTTGTCGCTGCAAATGTGCTGTATCAAATAGTGCTATTGTAATCTTTGTGTCTGTTGTAGTTTCTGTGAAAATAAATAGGAGGCATTACTTTCAGAGCAATCTATGTGCAAATTATGTTAACTCTACATACTCCAGAAACGTATATAATTTTTATATGAAATTATCAAAATAATCATGCTGAATGTGCTATAAAACCCCCTTTATCTCAAATGCATCACAAAAAACATGTTTCTGTGCGACAACGTGAAATCACAGAGGTTACTTTTTGTTTTCTTCGCATTTCGTTCTGGAAATAATTTGAGATTCTACAGATAAATGATTTAATGCAACAGACTTTACCTCTCTAAAATGTCACATAGTTAGAGAGATCAGAGCTCTAGAGATAAATCTTTTACAATTTACAATTATTAGCTTATCATTTTTAGGAACTCCAAATTCATACCTGTCACAAATACATTTTGAAACAAAGGCAACACCCTCCTCTTTCCTTTTTGAATGCTCAATTGATGCTTAAGAAAAAAGTTTATTCTGCTCAAAAAGAAATCAGAGGAAATAAGGAGAAATGTGGAGGTCTTGCATTGCGCTGTTATCAGGACTGAATTTGTTAATTTGATGAATTGTCACAGTTAGACAATACAGCACAGAAAATGTCTGTAGTGTACAGTACGAGGAGTTCTGGAGTTTACAACTTCCCACTACCATTTACTTTCAGAATCCTCATTTAATAGTAACTTTCATACCAGAAAGCTAAACTTCATGTTATTGTCTTCCATAGCCAAAGGAGGCGATAATGACTGTGATTAGACAAAGCTACTTCTCTTTCCATTCACACTTCCTCCAAAAGCCAAAACAAATTATATTTTCCATACTACCCTAAAAAGTCAAGATCTCATCCCATCTCATAACCATATAAATCCAGAGAAGTGTACTATTGGAAGTCCTAAACATATGCCTCTTTTAATGATTAGGATCCTACAAGCAGGAAACATTTATTTTGGTATACTAACATTTTCACAATAGCAAGTAATGGGTGATAACTTCGAGCTAGTACAGCATATTGCGTACTCTACACATTTGGACTCACTAACCTAACTATCTAGAAGAATGCCGCACAGGCCACACCAGTCATGAGTTTGCTCCCAGAACATCCAGAGATATCAAATCCTGCCCATCTCCTTTCCCCCTCCCACTCCGCAAAGGACAGTTTTCTAAACAAATCTAATTGCTTCACATCTGTGTTGGGCGCAAATATTTGACCACTCCTCTACAAACAGGTAGATGCTAATAAAAAAAAAGCCCATTTCTCCTTGCCTTCCTTTATTTTCTTTTTCACAATTCATTTAGCTTTATTCTGATCTTCTCAAAAAGACAGAAAAGCTCCTAGAATCCACCTCCACATTTTGGAGTAATCAAAGTGGATCTGTTTTTCCTTCCATTCTTCTTCCCTCTCAGCTTTGTAGTGCAGCAGGGCTTTACTACCTGTTACCTACATCAGCGATCCTCAAAAACCAGAGACACTGTTTTTTCTGCATTTAAATGCATCTTAGGTACTTCATCTCACTAGTGATCTGTAAACAACCAAAACTGCTGAATTACTTATACTGCCTAGGGGTGAATTTCCCCATTGCCATATTCTCTGTGAGCCAAACAGAGATCCGCAGATTAAGTATTACAAAATCCAGGTCCAGTAAGGACACCTGAGTGCACCCATCATACACCAGCTGCACCGCACAGCTATGCAGCACTACACAGTACCAAGAATAAATCAGCTATGTCATGGCTATGTGCTTGTCTCCCCCCAGAAAGATTAAGACTGGGAGTTCATTGCTTCTCCTGAGCTCAAAAGAGTGACCCGACATTTGTTGTCAAAGGTAACAAGTGGAGAACACCTGAAAATAGTAGAAAAATGGGAAGCACGTGTCCTTAGGAAGACACATTTAAGGTCATGAAACTTAAATATTTTTTCCAACAAGTAACAATTTGCACACTGGCAATACAATGCTTCAGGTATTGAGCCACATTAAGAATGGGCCTTCAGGGCACCTCTTCTCTGCCTGTCTTCTGATGGAAATCAATGTGATATATACACATTGCACAAGTTGAATTGCATCCTCCATTTTGTGAGATAGCAAATACCTTCTTCATCGATTTCATCTCGTCTTCACTTCTTCATTTGTTAGAAAACACGGGCAGTTGAATGTTCCAGCCCCAGAGAACATTATGCTGCCACAAAGATACAAGAATCAGGTATAAGCAGCTTGAATCCCTAGACGTCAGGAGCTTTCTTTCTGCTCAAGACAAACAAGCAAAATAAGACTCAGCTGCATTACCTGCCACATGGCACATACAGTGATGTGAGATTAAAACTTCGGAGACCTATTTTTGTCAGCTTTAGCTGAATTCTATTATTTGAATTCTATTATTTGATTACACATCATATTCTTTATACAGTGCTTGAGAATGACTGTATGAAAATGATTTTATGTGCAAGCATTATTAACAGTATCTAGATGAGGTTGGTTTTGCCTTAAAGAATAGTTAAATGAGTGCTGGACTCTTCAGGGGAATTCTGATCTTAATCCAGCAAAGCATTTTAAGAGGCTGAGTATTCTCATCTGCTTAAAGCTGAGCGTATGCAAAAATGTTTTGCCAAGCTGCAGCTTTTAATAGCTCCACATATGCTTATAATTAACACCGTGATTATTCTTCATTATTGGATTTTTTGTGAAAACTGCAGGAGATTTGACAGACCTGTCATAATCTGCAGTCACTCAACAAAAAAAAAATAAGGCAAGCTCATATTAGTGACATTTAAGACTATTTGAGTCTGATAACAGCAGAAATTCAAGCAGTAAAGGAGATGGTTTTACAGTGCCTGCTCAGTGAAACAACATATAGTCCTGGTGGTGATCAGAATAGCTAACTACAGCAAGAGAGTCACCTTGCTAAATAGCTGGACGCTACCCAGTACTAAAATTGCCAGGGCTTTTACTTATTCACTTAGCTGGCAGCCACTGAAGGGATTTGTCCTTTTTATTCAAGTTTGACTTGAAGTGCTACTAGTAGGTGCCCTGAAATGGGAACCCAGGCAAGACAAAATAATATATGCCTCCTGCTTCCCTGAAAGAGAGGGAAGATGCCTAGGGTAAAGTGACCAACCCCCAACATCTGAAACAAATTTTGTTACCTTTCCCCTCTCTTTTTTTCCCTTTTTCTTTTTTCTTTTTTATATTTAAATGAACTAAGTATCAATTTGACCGGTTTTCTTCAAAAGCAGAAAGTGTTACACAATCATGCGCAGTGAAGATGAAATACACAATGGGAAATGGGACTGCAGCACCTGTGAGAATACACACCCTCGACTCAACCCAGCCATCCAAGGCAGGAACAAGAGACAGGTAAAGCAAAGGACTTGTGCACAACTCAGTAAGTTAATAATGTGTCCAGGCTTCCGTGGAAGCCCTACATACAGGATGCTGGCATCCAGGCCACAGAATCATAGAATCATTAAGGTTGGAAAAGACCTCAAAGATCATCTAGTCCAATCGTTCACCTACCACCAGAATTGCCCACTAACCCATGTCCCTAAGTCCAGCTCCCGGCTCCACACAAGACCACCCAAAATTCAAACCTTATGTCTGAGAGCATTGCTCACATGCTTTGTGAACTCTAGCAGCTTGGTGCCATGACCACTGCCCTGGAGAGTCTATTCCAGTGCCCAACCACCTGCTTGGTGAAGAATCTTTTCCTAATCCCCAACCTGACCCTCCGCTGACGCAGCTCCATGCCATTCCCTTCAGTCCTGTCACCAGAGAGCAGAGATCAGCACTTTCCCCTCATAAGCAAGCTGTAGGCCATCATGAGGCCTCCCTTCAGTCTCTTCTCTGGGCTGAACAAATCAAATGATCACAGCCTCTCCTCTTATACCTTGCCCTCTAAGACCCTTCACCACCTTCACAGCCCTCCTTTGGACACTCTCTGATCTTCTGCAAAAAGAGACTCCCACTTTATTGCAGCTCCATGGTTACCTTCCAGTGTTGGTCATGAGAAGCTGGGATGGTGCCATGGCGCAGGGAGTGTACATGGGGTCATATGCTGAGACTGAGCTTACCACATTCTCTGCGAACATTGGCTATGCAAACGTCCGCACCTTTTGTTTTATACCGTAGGTTGGGAACATCTATCTGTCTACTAAACTCTTCTGTATAAATTCTACCTACCAAGTCACAATAGCTTTCAGTAGAGGTATGTTGCTTAAAATTAAACAATTCCATTCAAATAAATTCTCATTACTAAGATTATTCCTGTTTTGCTCAGCCACGCTTTCTGTCATTTGTACAGAAAGAGGGATTAGCACAGATGGAAAAATGGTGTGAGAACATGGCAAGACTGAGAAGGGAAGGCTTTCAATGGAAAAGAGCTCTCTACCCCCATCTCTTGATCAATACGGGGAGAGACATAAAGGCACACAGCAAAAGTTTTGCTATCTGTCTCCATTACTAGCACTCCGATGAGAAATTAAAAAATAATAATAATTAAAAAGAAGGTTAATTTCTAGTTAGTAGGACAATTGAATTTTATCCCAATTGAATATCAAAATATCCACACAACTCACTGTGCTGTGAGCCACCACACCACAGCCCAGAAGACAGAACTGAGATTGCATCCAAACTGGAGGGGAATTTGGAACCCACGGCCAGAAAAAAGGCACTGGGTCTGCTGAAGACATCTGTATGGATTTATCTTTATCACTGTGGTAGCACAGCGTGATCACAGAATTGATGGGTTATCTTGTTTTCCTATAATTTAGGAGCAGGAATGGGAAGAAGTCTTATTTCATACACCCAAGGACGAGCTCCTACAAGCTAGTACTTTTAATGATATCAACATCTTTAGATAGGATTGCACAAACGTATTTCCCTCAAAATTTCCATGTTGTTGAGATCAAATTATGTGATTTCATTACCTGTATAACAGCATTAGTGAAGTCAGGTGTAAAGCTCCATTTCTGCTCTTGGGTGTACCTGTGGCACAGCATTCCTGACTAGGGAATTCTGGCCCTGTGCAAACAGCAGAGACAAAAAATGCCAGCTCCAACAGTAAAAGCCTGTCCAAAGAAAATATTTCCTTGGCCTAATGCTTTGATTCCAGGCAGTTACATATGACAAATTACAGTCAGAAACAAGATTATGGAAAATAATGAGTGGGTTTACTTCTATCTTACCCATCTGAACACAAATGAGTGTTCCACTAGCCAAAATAGACAGGGAATGTCAGAATGCAATAAAATGGTGCACCTCATTTTGTGCCTCAATCCCCATACCTCACTCTATAACAAAGATAAATACTGAAGTGTGATGCACCCAAGGCAAAAAAAAAAATAGGTATCTACTCAAGTCTATAGGACTTTGCTCACACAAGCACAAAAATATTCTTTCAGTTCATGGAGCCAAGACAGAAGAAGAAACAGTACCAGAGTGGAATGCTAGTCATCTTACAGGGGAGAAAGTTTATTTTCAAGTATTCTAGTACATGCAGACATTCAGGAAACCAGGAAAGACGTCAGAATAAACACAGCCTGACTGAAAAACTAAACCAAAAACTTTAGATACACAGAGAAAATACATTGAACTGATAGAGAAACACTTAAGTTACGTGGTCATGCATAAACCCCTCCAAAACTGTTCCATCTTTTGATCCTTGTAGGCCTTTTAACAGGGCCCCATTTCACATGAATATCAAATCTAACAACTTTGTTGTTTTAAGAACAGCTTCTTGGTGTCAACCAGCCAGAGATGCCCAGTTCTCTAAGGAAAAAAGACATCTTAATCATCAGTCAACTCTGATCTCCATCTTATTGACATGCAGAAAAAGAAACCCTTGCTTTTAATAATAGGGCTTCCTTTTATGCAAAGATAGCAGAGGCTTTCAAAGGATAAATAATTCATGGTCTTCCAAGCTCTGAGAATAAATTTGTTCCTTTTCTGTTTTGCTTTCCTTCAAGATATGACATCTTAGGCAAGCAGGGGGAAGGAGACTGCTCTTTGCTTCTAAGGATATAAACACACTCAATGTTTCATTCCCCACTGCAACAAAACTATAAGATCAATAGACAAGTGCTGAAAAGCTTTTCCCACCAGGCAGAGACTGTGCCATCTAAATAGTCTCTCAAAAGATATAATCTCACAAGCAGCAGCAACAAAGGAGCATCCGATGCATAGCTAGGGAGCATGCTCAGAATAATCTCACATGGGAACAGCTCCACAATAAGACATCAAGTTAATTAAGCTTGGATTGTATCAGTGACTGGTGACCTATGGTTCTGTCTCCATTCTTTTATCTAAACTCTAGGGGGATATAGGAAAGTTGTTTTACTTATTACTGTGACACGTTTTGTAAACAAGGGGGAAAAAAAGTACACCAGGTTGAATAAAAATGCAACATATTCCATCTGGCAAGCTGGGCTTTATACAGGTCTAGCACAGCAAAAAAGCCCGGAACAGAACAATCCTCATTTTTCGCCAGTGACTGACAACACTAGCGCTCAAAACTCAGAGGGACTGCTCTCATGCACAGGAGTCACTCTCAGTCCTCAGCCCAATTGCATTTGGCATAGGATCCAAAATTCAGCTTGGAGATGATTCTCATGGCTCCTATTTGTAGCACAGCAGAAATTATCTTGGTTCAGGTTTATTCATGAATCACAAAAAGTAGATTCATGAACATAAAAGCTGCCATCTGGCCAGGCCAAGCCAGATGAAAGCCCAGGAAAGCATTTCTTGCAAGGAAGGTGATCCCAGAGGATGGTGGGTGAGCAAGAACAGCAGAAAAAGTATCCCTATCCAGCCTGCAGGATTATTCCCTAACACACACTTACGAAGTCTTTGGTCACAGTTCACATTTATTAAAGAATAGAGCTTTCAGTACTCACTTTTAAGAGCTCCCACAGCATTATGCAGACAGGTTGCTGCCAGCAGCCATAGAAGAGCAAATGTAAACACAGTTCTGCAGATGACAGAGTAATATTTTCTAACGATAATTTTAAGCAACATGTCCCACTTCAGGAGGCTGAGAATGCATTAATATGAATGATTTCCTGACCAAAAAGGGAGTAGTGCCATTTGAAACTTAGAGCTGCCTAATGCAAAGTAATATAGGGAAGGGTGGGGGATAAAATCACTGTTTAAGTGATAAGTCATTAATTTTTACCTCAGTGCTGAGCATGAATTATTGCCAGCAATACTGACAAGAGAAGCCATGAAAAAACATCACTGCCAGACCTTTTTATAATGACAGTTATTGTCAGCACAGCTGATCCAGTTAAGAGTCTACTCAAATGATCAAGGAAGTGAAAGATGAAGCTTCCACAAACACAGTCCACCCTCTGAACCAGTTTTCTACTTCAGAACCAACTACATCAAACAACATTTGTATCCTCAAAACTGCAGCTTTAAAGTCATGACGTTATGAAGGAGGAAAAACCAAAGAAAATCCAACAATTGATTGCAAATACTTCACATGGTACCTACAAGCATGCTGCTGAAAAGCAGTGAAATTTGAGGACAGAATGGAGGAGAGAGCACTTACGGTGACAAAATGATATCCAAATCCAAGCAAGTGTTATCTGTAAGCTCTGTGGAGCAGAGATTGAGATACAATGTCGAAATGGTACTGAAAATGCATTCAGTAATTCACAGGAATTCCAGTTCCAAAGCATGGGAGTTTTGCTAGCTTTCAGGACTTATCTTCACCATTACGTGCACACTCACATGGTTCCTTCCTTGTCTGTTTGTCGATTTTGGTCCCATCAGCAAAGCAAAGGTGAGAGGAGAACCCAGCAATACCATATTAAACTCTTTTGCTCAGCACACCATACACATATTGATCAGGTATCAGAGTAGCAAACTGATATGTACATTTAATTAAAATCCAAGGGCATAATTTCAAAGAAATTTAACCAAAACAGCTTTAACATACACACCAACCTATCAGGGTTCAGGGGAGAAAGTGCATTACTCAGGCTGAAGTTGGAATCCTTCTTTAAAACTGAGCCATGTGACCAAACCAGCCACTCTGCTGCCCACACCCTTCATCACAGTGTTCCAGACAAATCTGCTCTCCACTCTTTTTGCCAACATATCCGTGTCTGTCAGGAACGTGATCTGGAACCAGAAGATAAGCGTCAAGAAAAGCTGGTAGCAAGGACAAGAGCTACAGCAAAATTCCACTCAAGCCACCCAAGTTTATTCCCTGAGAGAGTAGGAATAAGACAGGTTGACAGAAGTACAGCTATGCCATACCCTTGCCATGTATCAGACGTGCCATTATAAGCTGAACACTGTACAGATCTGACCCAAGCAGAGAAGTGGAGCAATTCATGAGAAATTAATTTCAGCAGATGACTGGAAAGGCCTTTCGCTTCCCAAAGAGAGCGCGCTTTGTTAGGTCACTGGGGCTCAGCTAATTAGAGCAGCTTCCTTCTCTTCCAGAATTGAACCTATCAAGCAAAATTGGCTAGAAGAAAAGTAGTTTTCATGCAGGTATCCATTTCAGTCTCTCAACATTAATTTCTATCCCCCATTTAAATAGTTCTAAAAAAAAAAAAAAAAAACTGAAAAAGTTTGGAACATTAGTAATAAAATCTGCAGAGGTCAGTACTAGATACTCTGCAAGTGCTGATTTACTATTTGTGCACAGAGCCCTTAGCGGCATTTTTCAGGATTTCCAGAGATCCAGCAGCTCAGTTGGCGTCCCAGACAAATGGCCACTGTCATTTGGGCAGTGGGTGTGACACATCCTGGGCTTGCACTGCAGGGTCTGGCTACACGGACATCAAAAAACCTGCAGTTTCTGCAGACCTGCTGTTACAGCTTCAGCTTCCTTCACAAGTACAGCCCACGCACAGTGCATTTGGCCTACTGATGTTATTATTTCATTACACATGAACAGATTTTTGCTCTGGATTTCACAAAAGAAAATAAGGAAATTTCCTGCACATCTCAGAGTTCACACAGCTGTGCAGCCGCTTGTGTCTCCCTAAGTGTCCCTCCAGGTTGGATCACCCCAGCCCAACTCACACTTGTTAGCACATGCTTATGCTCGTACCATCCCTGAGGGGATGCCTTTCCTGGATTCACATCTTTGTATCATGGCATGCCTTCATTTTCCAAAGGAGGAAAGTCTTTCAGCCTTCATCTGTCTGTTGAGGCCTTTGCTAATGAAGTTTTACACAAGTAGAACAGCGTGTTTTATATCAAAGTAAGGTCAAAATGTCTACTGTGTATCAGATTCTGTAGTTTTGGTTTCAAAATCAATAATGCCATGGCTTTCACATTCTTATCAAGCCTTTTCCAGTGTTGAACAGTTCTGTTCTGACATTACCAACCTACAACTATTTCTCCAGTTCAACACTACCTTTAAAAATCTCATAATTTCTCTCCCAAAATGCTTTTGCTCCAGCCTGCAGCATATCACTTGCAGACAAAGCTGGCTACAACAACACTGGGTAGCCAGGCTCCAGTGCTGTATCCATTCCCCTCAGATACTTCCCAGTGTAGAAATCCTTTCAAGTTATTGTCTGCAAAAGAAAAAGTCTTCTCATGGTAAGTGTTCATTCTACAGAACTCGTTTTAGGGTTTTACTCTCAGAAGGCACTCAGGGTTGAAAAGCAAGTAGCTGTGAAAGAGCGTGTCCTCTTCTCTGTGCTGCCATATCATGGAGCAAGGCAGTCCCTATCTCAGCCACATTGCTAAATGGGCCTGTTATACCTCATTAATATAATTGGTTTGCACTCTTCGTTCATATGCTTACATTTATTCAGTTGAATTGACAACATAAAGACAGTTTTAAGGCAACAGGTTTTACTACTCAGGATTAAGCAAGCAAACAACAACAAGAAAGCAGTTTCTCTGCCAGGAGTTATGGGGCTCCAGAGGGTATTTACACACTTGCAGTGTTCCTGGATGCGACTCTGGCCATATCCAGAGCCAGCAGAAGCCTGCCCTGTGCCTCCTGCCAACACACCCCAGGCAGTCTTTCACTGATAATTTAACTGTTTACAAGATCAAGTCAGACCTGGAAAGTAATTGATTCCTTGTGTGCTGGAATAATTAAATAAGCAAAATCAAGGACTTTCTGAACAGCCTTGAGGGACTTGGAGCCCTTTCCGTGGAACAACATTAAAAATAGTTCTGAAAATATTTAGACAAAAAAGTCCAGAGCATTTCTCACAAATGATCTATAAGAGCCAGTTATTGTTTGCCTTAGATCTAATCAGTTAGACAACAGTTTAGCCTAACTTTAATAGAATTATAGTGAATTATTTCTTCTTTACTCTCAGATTTATTGTTCTACTGTAAATCATCTGTTCTCATGCTTCATACAAAACTCACAGGAAGTGAAGATCGAAACTAAAACCTTTATAAGCAGCTTAACTATTTCTTATACAGATCTCTTAGGGTTTGAAGTCAGTTGGCTTGCAGGGTGCACAAGCTGATCTCTAAAAATAGACACGTTTCAGAGTCTTTCCTCATGTTCAGACCAATCCTTCAACTTCAGTAAGACTTTGGACGCATGAGAAACTCACACTTGGTTCGCCCATGTATGTTCTTTATAAGCATCTGTAATTAAAGAGGGAGGGAAGCAGCTTTACATGACTACCTTAGAAACATGCCATTACAACATTTAAGGGAGAACAGAGAGAATCCATGCCCTCAAGCAGAAAATACAAACAAAACAAAGGCTATTTAATGGCTGTGGGTGTATTTCAGTTTCCTTCTCAAACAGGAATTTTTACTGCAGTTGCTGCATGGACGGCAGCACCTGGTCATCAGATGTTACTGCAGGCTCTAGGCTGGTTTCCAAAATACACCTCAGCTGGGTAAAAAGCGTACGCCTGATTTATAGGCTGTAAATGCAGCTAGAAAATGAGCAGCTTGGTTTTGATGATGTGCCTAACAGTGGAAGGTAAAACGAGTCACTGGCTAACCCCTGACGTACTTGCATAAGATACTATAACGACTAGTTGCACAACTCACTGAAGGCTCAGGAACATTTCAAAAGAGTGTAATTTGTCCCAGAAATGAACATGGCAACATGCTGGCAGGACACGGAGGTGAGGAGGGCCAGCACAACTTCAGAACTGCCATGACATCTGGTTGTTGGGGCACTGCAACTGGTGCAGACCCACAGCTCAGAAGGGAGAGCCCACAGCCGCTGAATTCCCTGGGATGTTATTCCAAAAATGGTTGCTCCACAGAGAAACGTCCCCTGTGGTGGACACCAGGAAAAAAGCTGTATGTTGTACAGATTTTTGCCCCCCACAAGAGCCTTCAGTATAATTAGCCCATACAGGAACGTACACGCAGCAACTTGGGGTACTACTAGCAATGTAAAGCACATGTAGACCAGTGCTTGCCACAGACCACAGAAAGATATTATACTTATTATACTTAATATTAAAAGCATATATATAGATATACAGCGACAAAACAATAAATAACTCAACCCATGCCTATTTAGTAGGCTGACTGCATACTATCCCCTGGGTAATATTACTGGAAACAAGCGTTTTAGCAATTCCTTTTTCTGAATTCTTTACCTCATTCGTAAGAGAAGCATGGAAACAGTAAAGGTATGTCCTCCTTACACTAAATCCTTCAGCCATGTGAAACTCATTCCCTTTCTTGGGGAACGGCAGGAAGGCTGACACCCTGCCCTACAAAGGGACACATATAAGGCCACATCAGAGCGTGCAGCCAAAGCAAAGGCTGCGCTAGGCAGCAATGCTTGATGCTGGAAAATGCCCTGCTTTAGTCTCTGGGTCCACCTCACCAAGCTAAAACTGAGCCTTTAAACAGCGCAAGAATTAAAACTGCAAGTTGCATTAGTCAAAAAACAGGCAAATTCCTACACAGCCTACATTGATCCTACATCGTCTCACCCCCAGTGCTGCCCTACACCCCCTGGGTTGTTGGAGACCCAGAGAATCCCCATTCTTGCTAATGTGAGGCTTTCCAGCCTACAGCTCTCATGTACTTAAGACCAAGTCTATTATTTCCTAGTTATCCCAGCAGCTGAAGGCTAGGATATCAAAGGGAGGAGTGAAAGAACAAGCTGTCATTGGAATTTACACAGAAGGAGCAGGATTGTGAAGAGTGCCCTTAGTCCAAGTTTCTTCACAAATTGAAAAACTGGTAACTTTACAAGAAAATAAAGATGGATTTTTTCCCCAGTTTTAATATTTCAATACAAAAATTATTTCAACAGAAGCATTTTCCAAAGGCTAGGGAAGTGAAGGGAACCGAACAAGGAGAAGCAATAAGAAACAATGACACAGAAGAAAACAATATTTTATTAATATTTTAAAATATTTTATTAATATTTTATTCATTAATTAGTTGCACTAACACTTCCAGCTGCTGGCTTCCAAACTAAATAGTCCTGAACCTGAAGAAAATTGCACAACTTTACCTTTGGAGCAGTCTCATTCAACACAAAGGGAAGGACCAGTTGAGAATGAGAGATACTGATCTATTTACATGGATTTAAGCAACAGATCAAAGCACTCTGGGATGGCACTGATGAAGATTCCCCGAGGATCAATGCATACTCAGAATAAGTTTGGAACACCAACAGTAAATATAAAGACATAAGATCCTCGCACTGCTTTGCGCAATGGTGAAATCCAATCTTCCAGGATGCAAAGTTGTGATGACATCTAAGCAGATTTCCTCAAATCTCTAGAGATTCCTGGGTACATTACAAGTTGTCACTAACCAGTTACACTTGTATAAATGCCTTCCTGCTTATGTCTGATGACAGCTTTAGTAAATTGAATAAGCATTTCAAGGATAGCAAGCAGTTTACTTTTTGTTTATTTTTCTGTTAGAGAAGTATCCACCCACCACAATGGGGATTTTGTGCACTGCACAACACAAAGTACAGCCTTACAGTAATTATTAGCATATGAGTTGCTTCTTAAAGTGGAAAATACAGAGAAGCTTACATTAGCTGAACTGGAATTGCTAACCCCAAATCTTTCAATTTATGTACAATGCAGCACAACTGTGACAGCATGCACTTGGCCAGCATACAGATTTCTAAACAAGCTTTTATTATATTTATCAAGATTACATTATGATTGATTATTAATTCATTTCCTATGTGACTGAATCAATATTCAAAGTCTAAACTTAAAGCCCCTTGTTAATTATGCAGGAAAATGAATGATCTTATAGGTTAGCTTTGTCAAAACCAGTTGCACCATCTGTCAGATATTAATTAGGAAAAAATTTCTAAGCACACATGAATTTGTCACATTTACTGAAGAAAAACGACTTGGATGATGAAAATTATTTTCTAATGAATATAAATAATAAATACAATCGTAACCTCTTGAACTAGACATGGAACTTCATTTCAAAATAAGGGAAGAGACAGAAGTATGAATTCAGAGATCTGGGAGGTATATGCCACATAAGGAAAATTGTACTAAAGCAGACTATTCTTGAAACTGTTTGACCTGTCATATAAGTTCTGATTTAAGCCTACAATTTTTTCAGCTCTTTTTACTTTGTCCTAATTACACAGATAATTTCAAATCCACCATTCACTGATTGGTCAATAGGTATTTGCATGTTTCCAGAAATAAAATCATTTGCTTTTAAAAAAGAAATCAGAAGAACTGCTCAGAAAAATACAAAGTATTAGACATAAAATTTGGCCTGTTCTCTTAAAAAAAAATGCAATTGCCATTCAGAAACCAAGGACAGGCATTGGCACTGAAGTGTTATGATAATAATATTGTTCTTTATAAAACAGGATTGGAAATTGTGTTTTATCTTTCTAATGTAATTATTATCACTTACTATTCCTACTGCATTAGCCCCTAGCAGATTTGTCTGCCAGCTCTTACACAGAAGTGCAAAGATCAATTCATTGATAAAGGTTTTTGTGACAATCACAAGAATCTTAAATTATGTTCTCAATTTCCTACAAATTCATCTTTCAACTTTTAATTTTCCGCTGGCTTAATCCTAGGGCTTTTGCTTTACGGGACAAGGAATTCTGAAATCTCATATTCAACGCTGCCTTGAAGACCTGTCAAAAATACAGCACAACTGCTCTGCTTGTATTCCATTTTCCTCGGAAAGTGCAGTTCAAGCTATATATTGTATTAAATGCCTGATAGGGCAACAGTTCAGGAGGTACATCAGCACTGACTGCTGTAGGAACTGAACAAGAAGTAGGTAATAAACCTGACTAGGTGCAGATATTGCAGAACACGTGCTGATAATCACCATCACCACCAACCCTCACTGCAGAGCTACACACTGAGTGAGACATTCCCCAAACAGATTCCCCAGCAGCCTGAAGGAGCATGAGGGTTACTCTTGCAGCATTAAGTGATGCCATTTCTCTAGAAATATTGCCAGGAAAAAAAAAAATTCAAGTTGCCTTTTACAAATGATTTGCTTTCAGGTTCCGCTTCTCTTTGTTGCATCTGCTGGATGGCAGGACTGACCCACTGCGGCTAGCTGTGCTGAATGGCAGTGCTCTGCCTGCCCACACAGTCCTCTCTAATTAGCACTGCTGGTGGTGGTCAGCACTATCGACAGAAAAAGCAAGACTGAAATTTCTGTTAATTGAAAAATGTTTCACAGTTATTGTGGACTAACATTTACAAATAAAACTTCAAGCCTTTCCGCAGGAATTTTTTGTTTAATTTCCATCTATAGGTTCACTCAAACAGTTCACATCCACTGGTTCTTATACACTGTGTAGCAAACTCAGGCTGCAGCAGCAACAGGTCTCTGACAAAAATTTCCAAGCAGCTGGAGGTTGGCCATAGGAAAAAGCAAAAACAAAGACCGCTCTGTACAACACAGTGGGATGGTCTGAAAGTGCAAGAGCCGGAGGAAGCTCAAGTGGGAAGAATAGAAACAAATGAATGTAAAAAGGGAGGCAAGCAGAACACAAGGCTCTTTTGTACAAAGGGAAAGGAATGGAGTTTGTTTTGGTCCTGTTATAATGAATTTTTTATGCACTCTGAGGCAAAGATTAATGGTGAAACCTGTAACAAGCAACTCAGGCCAGCTGAGGTAGCGTGGAAGTGCGGACGAGATTCTCTCTTGTAGTTCTGAGAAGAGCCACACTGCTCTCAGCCACAGTGACCGTTTACGGCAGTATTTCTAGTATGGTATAAATTGTCATCCTGTTGGAACCACTGCCAGTGCTTGGGTCAATGAAAGCCTAAACAGGAGGACTGTAACCGATGTTAATGACAACATGATGACTCTCACCAGCAATGAGGTGATGCTTGTTACATCTGGGGTTGGACTTGGGAACACACTCTGTTAGCAAGCACGAGAACAGATCAGTGAGAAGAAAGAAAATGTTCATGGCTGTCTAAATTTTACACTGGCTATGTCCTCGGCACAGTTCAGAGCAACCTCACAGCTTGTGATACAGTGCAGAATCTGACCTTTTTTTTCCAAGCGCAGAAAAAAGTTAAACAGGGCTGCACTTCATGCAAACAAGAGAATTTGCTCTTTTCCTTCTGCCCACTTACTTTATGCAGCAATCTGCTCGATTACCATTTTCATAATAATCAACCAACACCATGTTTTCCCTGAGAAGTAGAACTGATGAACTCTGGCTCCTGACATATCTGTATCCTCTATCCCCCCTGCCTCTCTGTTCTCTTCCGTTTCTGCACGCCCCAGCTCCCTCTCAACACTGCCACCAGAGCCCAGCCTGAAGCTGCCGACACATTGGCTAGGCTGTGAGTTCTCTCTTCCTCAGCAGCAGCACTAACATACACCTCTCCGCTCAACCAATGCCTCAGAAGAACAGCATGCCTTTGACATACCTACTTTTTTCTAATTAGGTTGCAATTGCCCTCCATTCAAAATATAACAGGGGAAAAAAACTTACAGACAATTTGTACCATCAAATGAAGGTCTATTTCCTGAGGAAATCTGCCTAAAAACATTTACGTATTATCTGTCTTAGATTCACATACCATTGTGGACATTGGCTGCTGCTTCTCAACAAAAGCAAGGCTAAATGACAGAAAAAGAATCTAATCAAAATGTACAGGATATACACATGTTCAGTGTGAGTGATATTAAATCAAGGGTGAAGCCAAAGGGAAGGACAGCAGGATCAACAGAATAAATCAAGTGGACAAAGCACAAACTTTATCCCATCCTGCGTTCAAAGCAGACTTGAAAAACTTCAGCACAAAAGTCATACCAGACAGTACATCAGAGCCCACAGAAATCTGTTGGAGTTCTCTGACTAATCACAACTCAAAGCTTAAGTGGTTCATCACCAATCACTTTGAGGAGCAGCACAGACAAGTCCAAATCTTCACAGTCGGATAGCAAGAAGGTCAGTAGCTCTTTTATTCTGCTTTTAAGCAGTTATCAGTCTGATCTTTTTGGTCAGTTCCCCTTTAAGAAGTTTACTGCACACCTAATTAAAATGCGTAACAGCCTTGAAATATCTTGATAATTCATTCAGAAAAACCCAAAAAACAATAAATGAATACATAAATCAGGTTTTTTGTAGCTGAATTCAAGAATCAACCCAAAGAAATAATTTACATAATGGTGATTTCTCCTACCCTACCTAAAAAGTTTTCTCTGAAACTTAAAAATACTTTAGACATTACATATTTCATTTATAATTTAGGGTCACGTACACAAATAGATTTAACTTTATATTGGTTAAGGCAGCAATTTAAGAGGACTATTTATTTGAATAAAGCCAAGCACAGCCATTAAAAAAAAGAAAAAAAGTTTGGTGCCTCATGACTTACCTCAGGCCTCATACTGCTCTGGAAAATGTTAAAAGGTTTTGTAATTAAGGTTAATCCTTAATCATGAAACTCTGACTTTAGTTGCCTAACTACTCCGTGTGGAGGAGCCTAGTGCGCTTTCCCTGCCCACAGAGATCACCTTAAACACAGAGCAAGGAACTGGAATAGCACCACTGTAGACTTGAACATTGATATTTTCTTATTAAGAATTCACTTTTCCTCTGCCACAGTTAACAGACGTCTTTTTGCTACCATAAATAATCCATTACAGAAATTCAGGACGTGTTTGTTCTGGAAGTGCTTATCAATACCCGCTTGTCCAGATTTATCCCCACAAACTCCAGGATTCTTCTTACAAGAGCTCCAACTGACAAGCACATAAAGTTGGTGAAAAGCAAAGGCTGTCACCAAGCAGAAACACATACAGTGGGGTCAGATGAAAGTGCTGCTACAAATGTATCACTACTAAGTGGGATTCCACCTTCTAACTGAGAGGAAACTAAGCCTGTTCAGTCACTCCAGCAGTATCACACGAAATACCAGTGGCCCAACTAACAGAGGAGCTCTAGGAGAGAAATGTCTGGAGAGAAATAAACATGCTACGCCATGAGAACCAATGAAACAAAATACCAAAATATATTTGAAAAGAAATAAACAAACACCTGTTAAAACACGTTAAAGTCCAGGCAATGACTGCAACTCATTCAAAAAATTTCTTAGAAAAGTTATGATATATTGATAAAAACTAAAATATATTTGCCACCATTCCACCCGGCACCTCCTTTGAAATAACAGGTAGAGCTGTAGTACCAACTGGTAACAAGGGCAAGAGCAAGATATGACCTGCAGCAGCCTGTTACCTTTAGCACCATACTGGGAGTTGGATGAGATGAACTTTATAGGTCCCTTCCAACCCAAACAATTCTATGATTTTATGATACCTACAGTATGTCTTTACCAGCGGTAAAATTTTCCCCATTTGCAAGCATGGTGCAAGCCACACACGTGCAGAAGGCTGCCTGCTGGGGGATCTGGCAGTCATGGCAAATGGGGTGCTCCAGCTCGTGCCCTAGTGCACAGCTCTGACTGTTCAGGCCATGAGAAAAGGAGTTCCAAAGGAAACAGTGATGTGCTCGAGTGCATTCCACAAGACAAGTCCAGACCAAAAAGAACACTAAGATGGTAAAGTGAGCAACGCTTAATGAAACCTAGATACATAATAAAAACCATCTGGGCAAAATCTTGGACCGTGCATAAAAAGAGGCAGGATTGCCAATTGCTTTTAAAATCTGTTAGACTGTAGAAGAGCCCAACCCAAAACTTAGCCCAATATCAAATAAAACTGTGAATCCATGGTCTTCCTGTTATATGCTAGTCTGCAAGGAGGGACAGTAAATATCCTAAATGCAAGAGACTAACAGCCCGCATTCTTTTCTCATGACTATAAAGTCTTTCCAGGTTACAGGACCGTGTTTTCCTTTACTTGGTACTGTATGGTTTAAACATAGCCACTGGTGGGACCCCATAGCAAGCAACAGAAAGAACCACTGCACCAGCTGTGGGAGAGTAAAAACAGAGGTCCTGCCCTTTCGGAAGTTTCTGCCCTTTTTGTAAAGTGCTCCCTTTTCCTTAAGATCATACATTTGTAAAGATTCCTTTGGGAAACTTAAAAGCTTTTGAAGTCCTTCAAAACACAAAGCAGTGATTCAACTTCACTGGGATTCAGAGGCCTGACTTCGACAAAGGTAGGTATTTTGAAGCTGAGCTGAGGGCATTTATCTTTCTCACAAATACATGTATGTCCCTCTTTTTCATCCTACTCTGGTATTTCTAATTTGATGGGGAAAATTAAGCATTAATTTCAGTCTGCTGTTCTATTCAAATCTATTTTCATCAGATTATCACTTCCTGCGGTGATAGAAATATTAATGATTTTTTAAAGGGAGTGTTGTAGTTAAATATTTCAAAGCTATTGTTTTGTTCGTGTCAATGAGAAGGAAACGTATTGACTGGAAGCTACAACTAATGTTGCCTTTTATAAATCTCCTGTCAGGCAAATCAAGGCTCTCCATAGATTCCAATATGATGTAGAGCTCTAAAGCAAACACTCCTATTGCCAAGAGGCTGAAAGGGAACTGCCAATGCAATATCATGGCCTGAACAGTGGGATTTGAGTTTATCTGTCCTACCACAGAAGCAGAGTAAAAAGAGGAGACGGATCGGAATACTTCAAGAAAGTTGGTCAATTTACCTAACTGTCAAAACCTCTTGATAAGCAAAATCACTACAGCGAAGATTACAGGCGATTTCATTCGCTGGCTGCACAGCAGAAACAATGAGCTACTTTCACCAGCACGCAGTCTGACTTCACTGCAGCACTGCACACGCACATTGGGTGGGAATACACAAATTATATAGCATTCTGGCTTCAGCGTCTGTGAAGACTACGAGCATGCTTTCAGCTGTCGCATGCAAACAGAATGTAAGGACCACTGCGATGACAGAAAACGCATTTGCAATAGGAGATACATTAGCACGATCTAAACATTCCTAACTGCATAGTAGAAGAAACAAAATAAATCAGCAACACATTATAATTGAGCTGATTTAATCCCCTATTACAGAATCATAGAACTGTTGGGGTTGCAAAGGACCTTAAAGCTCATCTAGTTCCAACTCCCCTACAGTGGGGAAGGACATCTTCCACTAGACCAGGCTGTCCAGTGCCCCATCCAGCCTGGCCATGAACATCTCCACGGGGCACCCACACCTTCTCTGGGCAATATGGTCCAGCGTCACGAATGGAGAAACGAGATTATGATTTTTCCAGACAAACTTCTGTGAGTTTTAGCCCTGTTTACCCAGGTTCAGAGAGCACTTTGGGAACTACACATCACAGCACAGTTCACAAATTTCTTCAGATATTCTGACTCACAATTTAAGCCACACAACTATTCAGAAGTTGCAGAAGGGAATTGGTTCCCCCAATGGTTGGGATAAATCTCAAATACAAGTCACTGGAGCATCGAGACTTTCAAGAACCAGCAGAAATAGATTAGAGGAAATGCTGCCCTGTGCCCAAGAATAGCCTTGTTCCTTACAAGAAGGTGTTTTTGTAAGGTTTATGCAACCATGGAGACTGCAGCCATTCATTTTTCTGCCATCATTCATGAGATATGACACTGCCGAGGCACTCTGGCCACATAGATTCTGAGATGCAGCACTGCTTGTCACAGGGAAAAACTGCTCATCTTGCAGTTAAAATCAAATTGAGATTGAAGTGGTTTATTGACCTATTAATGACATGTAATTAATGAGCAATCAGTGAATTATACATTTGGGATCAATATCAGCAGCAGGAGGGACAAACCCCAGCACTGGGCTATTTCAAAATGCACGTGGGGTCCAGCAACGTGACTCTTTGCTAACCTGACATCTATTGTCACAAAGAGTGAGAACCCTCTTGGTCTGCCATTGTGACCATGTTGACAGGTAGGGTTGAAGTTGGCTACGGGACTCAACAATGAGGAATATGCACATGTTCCTGGCAGGGCAGCACAAGGCTGTTTCCTGAGCAAAACGGTTAGACACTAGAAGAAGAAGAGCATTTTGAGATCACAAGGGCTGGGTCAGGAAAGGCAGCATTTTTATAGTAAACAAGAAGGTACTGCAGTAACATGGCAGCAAGTTACACCTCAGATAGCCTCTCCACCATCAGGCAGCAGAGAGCCATCACCCACAGGCCTGTCAGAGACACGGCACAGTGCTAAAGCTTGGAGCTGAGCTCCGACAAAGGACTTAGTACTGGGCATCTTCTAAAAGATACCTGCATGCCTTTTTGCAAAGCACACAGGAAACAGGATTTGAAAGACCTTGCCAACACTTTTAAGCAGAACTGCTAGACTTTAGTCTGCAGTCTTCACACAGATTTCCCCATGCTGTTGTTCTTACTCACACAAGCAGCTGCAAAACTACAGCAAATCTACATATCCCATTCACATGGAAGTTATTATGAAAAATCCTACAATCTAGTAAGTGACTTTTCATGGAGTTTCTTCACAATAAACTATTGGATTTGACAGATGAGATTCTGTTCACAGCTCTCCAGGAGCAATTGTTTTGATTACAAATTAAAGTAATTTGGTCACTTTCTATTCCCCAAGTTCCTTTCCTATGCAAATCTTCAAAATACATTTTTTAAACACATCTTACCACTCTGGCGGTAATGCTTCTATTTCTGTGCCAAAACCCCACAGGAAGCAAAGGAATAATAATTAAAATATATTCTTGTCTGAATTTTTAATTAATGACATGCTCCGTTTGTTCCCATCGTTTTATTGGCAGACACTTCAAGCACATTCATTAAAAGGTTCAACAAATTTTATAACAGATATATTACACAAATCTGCCATTCCCTGGGGATATCCCTCCTACCTGCCATACAGCGTCTGGTACCTGGTTGATA
Organism: Penelope pileata; assembly: GCA_013396635.1. NCBI lineage: Eukaryota > Metazoa > Chordata > Aves > Galliformes > Cracidae > Penelope > Penelope pileata. Next base: position 420,365 of record WBMW01005916.1, read on the forward strand.
TGCCACCAACCATTTTGTTTGCTGTTGGGTAGGCTGATACAGCAAGATGACTGATGTCCAATTTAAGTTGCAGAAAGACAGAAATCCCCAGGAACTAAGGAGTTTCCTTCCAGAAAATCTCTATACCATCTGAGCTCAAAGTATAACACAGTGAAACAGACCCAAAAATCTAACAAGGCCTGGGCTTTAAAGAAGCATCACATTTTAAAAAGGGCATGCCACTCAAGTAATAAGCTGGTTTCTGGTTAAAGTTTTTAGAAGAATATCAGCTCAGCTGCCGGACACTTTCTGAAGAAGATTAAAATAAACCTTTATCCTCTGCTACAGGCTCTGGTTACCAGTTTCTGATTTATTATCCATTTATCTGGAGCAGACGAATTGCCTCTAGTCTTCTTATTCTCATCCCAGCTGCCTACCCTCCCTGTGTGTGTGGACGGCAGAAACAGCTCCATGTTCTTTCGGATGGGGCAATCTTTTTAACCTTGATGGGTTTAAGTGACAGGAGGGAAGCACTACTGCAGCAGAGAACAGTTTCTTTCTTGCCTTTATGGCCTCCCAGGACTGTAAATCTACCAAGATCTAACCTTGTTTCCCCCAACTTCTGGTTCACTAAAACCTCATATGCAGTTTCAGATCATACTTTGACCTGGCAAAAAAAGACAGAACTCCAAACAATCCTGCTCATTATCTATGCAAAAACAATTCAATTTTCAAATACGCTTCCTTTGTGTGGACGCTGCTCTACACCTAAATATAACCCACACTTTTGCATCCACAACACAAAACATTTTGTTATTCAAATTGGAGTAAATAATCATAAAATATTTCACTCCCGAAGTTCTGGAAGTACAAACTAAATGTAATAAACCTGAGGAAATCTCTAAAATTCTTCAGCCTTAAAACAGTGCGACTTTCCCTGTAGTCCCATGCTCTAAGAGTTACACAGGGAAGAAGCTCTCTGACATCTGGCATTGGCAGTAAAAAACAACAGGAAGGTTCCTCTCACAGGAAGGGAGAATTTGTTCTGTACGTTTGTTATCTACCCCTCAGAGATGCATCTTTTAGTCAAAACACATTTAAATTTTGGTGGAGAGTACTGCAAAGCCCTCATGCTATACAACAAGAAGAACAGAACTGTACATAATTCTCCCTGAAGTGAGACACTTTCCTAAGGAAAATGTGTTTCCAATAGCCTGAAAACAGTATGTGCATCACAAGGGGAGAAATGGGAAGAGGGCTGTTATTCTGCAGGCAGGATTTTTTGGTAGCCTCAAATATTCATCAAATGCCCTCATTCCAATTCCCCATCATAACAGCAAGGTGAAGCTGTCATCTGGGACAGAGATGGGTGGTGACCAGGTTCAGGGTTCTCTCTGAAGCTGAAGAAGATGGCAATGAAGCTGGGGGTACGCATTCAAGGATAACCCTTTGCTACTGCCCAGACAGCTGGCAGGAAAGAGCTGGAACAGCAGGGCCGTAGGATTGCAGCACTGCCCTGGGTGTGGAGACAGCAGGACAATTGCACAGAGGCTGTCTTGACATTGGAGGCAACAACACAACACAACATTGAAGCACCATCCTTCACAGTATGCAAGCAGAAGCTCCCCTTAGCATCTGGAGGTGGACTTCCCAGATGCAGCTGGGATTTCACTATCAACTGGCAATAAGCAGCAAGTGAAGCCCGTCAGCAAGGTGGGAAAATGCTGTGTCAAAAGGCATAAAGCAGCCTTTTCTGCATCGAATAACACAAGCATCATGCTGTGACCAAATTATCTGTATCCATTCAGGGTCCAGGAGTGAATTCCCATCTGCCCACAAAATGCCATGTCAGCATACCCAAAGGGCAAGCAGGCCAGCAGACATCTGATCCATGCCAACCCTCGAGTTACAGGGAGAGGGAGAAGGTGTTACTTACTGTTGCCAATACAGTTCTGCTTTATTGCTTTTAACTGTGTACCTTTCCCCCGGCAAGATTATTTTTGTTTGCCTTCCCACAGCATCAGTACTCATGAGAATAGAATACAAGCCCTGGAGGTAGCTAACCTCACTATTGGTTCCAACACCATCGGAAGGGAGTTTTCACCTGTGTGACAGACAGGTGTTGTCCCAGCAACCAGTATACATACTGAGAATAACAATGTTCCTTAGTCTTGAATGCGTGCTTTACATTTTCACCTGTGTCCACTGTGTAGGGATAATTTTAGATACTAGTTGCCAATAGCTAGTCAATATTTAACTTGAGGAAATGCCATGTTCATTTGTAAAATAAATTTGCCTTGCATACTAGACCAAAATCCTGAGAAAATCTGCAACATGTACAAGCAATACACTGAAGTTCTATAACAAAGTGCATTTTTAGGTCACTGACTATCAATATGCATTGCCATTTAGCTAAAAATGCCATTTCTCTGGAAGTTGGATAAAATAGGATCAATAAGATCACTGCAGAAATAGCGTCTTATGCTGATGAAACCAGAAAGCCTATTTTAAAGGTAAGTTGTAAATAGAAAACCAATTATTAAACAGAGAAAACAAATTTTGCCTTGTTGGTCTGATATAACCATGCAGCCATCAACATTCAGCGCAAGCTTGATGAATGAACAATGCCATGCAAGTCAAGATGCAATAAATATTATTAATACAGTGTCACAGAAATTGGATTGCTTCGTTCTCCTCTTTTTCCCGACTCTCAAGGTGCCAGCAAATCTCTAGATCGCTTCTGTCTAAGTTATGAAGGCAGCCAAGGAACCAATAAAGCCTTGCATACAGCACTGCTGATATTTCATGAGATGATGGCAAACAGCAAATTAAGTTCAAACCCCGGATCTTAAAAGCAGTTGGAAAGGGGGAAAGCAGTTTGAGTTAGGTGTGATCAGCCAGGATGCACAACCCAAGAATGACATGCAGGCAGACAACAATTCAGGGGAAAAAAATGTAAAATAAATTTAAAAAATCATCTGTTGTCACGAGGTGTGCCCTAGCAAGGGTGTAACTACACATAGAGTTTCAGACCACCTCCTTCGCCTCCTTGTGTCGCTCAGCCTGGCACAGCAGCTGCTGCTGCTGCACGCTTTCCCCTTCCTCCTGAGGCACTGCCCAAGACCATCACCACAGCAGGCTCTGCTGCCAGGACCCTTCAGTCCTGGTAAGCAACAGGCCAGCACTTCCCACAGTAGAGCTGCATATTAAGAACAGGGCTTCAAACCACCCACTTCTTTAACATCGCTTAAATTTCCAGTTAGTATCTAAGCCAACATTTTGAAATACTGCTTGTGAAACTGCACAATTAATGACAAGAAAATGCTTTTCAATGGGAGGGGAAAGGTAGTGTTACAACCAACTAGCAGTGTGCTGCAGAGCTGTGAAAACTTCATAATGCTGCTATGTATTAAAGACAGACCCGAAAACAAGAGGTGTAGGGAACCATCATCAAATACATCACCAAGCAAAACATGCTACAGCACAAGGACTAGACCAAAAGGGGCAGGACAGCCCACAGAAAAGGGAATAAGCATTGTCACTGGGAAAACAAGAGAGCTTGCAAGATAGGTTCTCTGGACAACATTGCTTGCAATTAATTACACATCTGAAAATGCTGCCCTCTGTTAAACATCTTTCTGGCACATCATCTGTAGGGCAACCAAAGCCAATGGGAAGCTTGCTGCTACTGCAGCATATTCTCCCCTTAATTCTCACTGGGTTTCAAAGGATGCTTTTTGTCCTTTTAATGCAACATAGTAGTAGACTTGGAACAGAAGGAAAGAAATACTAAGGCTCTAGTCAAACAACAAGAAAAGTACTTGTCTGAGGCAAAGGGAAGCTACTGAAAAAGAAAAAAGGCATTCAGAGAAGAACCACACAACGCTTTTATATAGCTGTTATAAACCAGACCTTGAGCCCATTTCAAAGCTTCTAGACTCTTCTGGAATTTGAGTGAATAAACAATTACAACAACTGCCAAAGCCTTCAATAAATCACTGCACTCCATCAATCGTAACAAGCCTAGTCCATCAGTTAGAACTGACATGAGACACACAAAAAGCACAAGGATAAACCATCACTCCAAGAAATAAATTTTAATCCCTATTCCAACTCAAACAGGGAGCAGGAAGGTTAGGTACATGAAGTCACATAAATTAAATGCGGGAGGGTGGGGAAGGGAACAAAATCACTACATTCCTGGCCTCGAAAGCCAAAGGCAGCACTGTGATTAAATAATTAAACTGTCTCACCTTGTGCAGTCAAGCTAAATTTCAACAGGAGTAATTAATCTTCATGTGGTCTTTTATACCCTACCCTATCTGTACTTCCAGCCAAAGTAAAACATTTCCTCATATTGCCTGTTTCTTTCCAAAAGGTATACATAGATGAGGAAAGAATAACTTCTCGTTTAAATTAAATCAATGCCATTTACAAGGTTGCTATTCAAACACAAAAGCTTGTCCTTGTGTGATTTTTCATACGCATTTGTAGAGCTTAACACAGGATGAGCGCAAGCTTGCTCTTCCTGAAAAAGTTTTGAAAGTTTCAAAAGATCTCCTCTACCACGTGAGGACAAGTCTTAACCTCTAGAATTTTTTCCATAAACAAACAAAAAGCAAGAACAAAGCAGGAAACAGTCAACAGTCCAGGCCTTAAGGCCCCACCTGTCGTGTGGGATACCAGATCCAAGTCCCCTTGCTGAATTGGTTAGACTCAGCCAATGTGATTCTTTCTTTCATGTTATTTCCAGCCTAGGAAACTTGTCCCATTCCCACTCTCAGATATTCCAAAAAATGCTTGGGCTCTCTAGATTTAAAGTTTTTTTTGTTTTTACTGTTTGGTTGTTGTTGGGTTTTTTTTTCAGAGGGGGAGGAGGGAGCTTGGGTGTTTTTTTTTTTTTTTTTTTTGACAGGACCTGCTCCTCCGAATTTCTGGTTAAGCTACAGGAATTGATGCTTCATGAACAGAACATGCTGGACAACATACAGACAGTCACATATCCCAAGGGCTCATTCCACTGCTCATTGCCAACTACAGCAAGTCCTATGTTGCGCTCACTCGCGAGTGTTAAAAAAGACACTAATATGAAATGTCATGAGCCAAAACAGGGGTTCAGAATCACGTACTAAGGGAGGATTATCTCATGGGAAGAGAACTGTATTTAACGTCAGCTGCAATAGCAAGGCAAACCTTACAAAAAAGCAGCTTTCAGCATCAGTGTTTGGATTATGAGCACTTTAGCCACCTCTTTGTGAGATGCTACAGCTTCGTGCCACATAAGCCTCCTTGCAGAAAGTCTGAGAGTCTGTTTTGGACTGCAAACACTATTAACAAAGTGAGTAACAAAGAACTAGGAAGAAAAGGTCACACACATTGCATCAGCCAACCCACAGCACAAACCACTGCAAGCTACCCAGCCCTCACCTGTCTAACCTGGCACTGGGGCTGCAGGTTTACTTTCTCTGGCTGAAGACACAACTCAGATTTGAATGAGGTAAGGTTGACTATGAGTGGCAGTAAGCAAAAAGATAGGGGAAAGAAATAGAAGGAAAGAAAAGAATGGCTTTAAAACCCCTCCCTGTAGACTTGAGCTGTTGCTTGTACAGCTCTTACCAGACGCAGCTTTACTTTCAACGTTCTTAGGCTGCTGTAAGAGGCAACTTGCAGGCAAAGCATGCTTCCAATCTAATCTTTTAGCAGTTGTTTTAAATGAATACTCCAGGTGGCTGTTTAGAAACAGGAAAGGTGAGGAGATGGATAAACAAGAAATAACAGGAGATCACAGGGAAGAACAGTAGTTTTACATTCCAGGAGGTGATTAATTGTCCTGTCTAACATATTCTGGAATATCTCATTGCTTTAGTACTAAACCTTATACTCTGTGACAAGGAATACACAATAAAAAAATAATTTGGAAAAAAAAAAGGAATTAAAAAAAAAAATCACAAACACCTTTTTTTCTCCTCCATTCTGACCAGTATTTCAGTATTCCGGGCTGGTGTTTCTTTTGCTTTTTCCTTGAGTTTTTCCTCTCTCATTCTTTTTGACCCTGTACCCCTGCCCCCAACACACAATTTTTTATTTTATTTAACTCACTTTTTCATTTTCTCCATTAACAAGGGAATAAAGAGCAATTGTCCTCTCATTCAAAGTGCAATGCTGCCCTCCAGAGCTGCCAGGAAGAAAAGTACTTCAGGAAACATGAAACCATCTCAGAGTAAACTGCAGTCGATCAAATAAGATTGCTGGATCTAGCCTCATATTTATTCTCTGGATTGAGAACCAGTCTGCACAGACACGTTATCTGGCTGAGCCTAGTTTACTGACAATCATTTTGCCAGCTCATCCAAATATACGATCTGTGCACTGATTGCAAAGCAAACAGGGGACGTTTCTCCTGTATAAAATTGTGGAAAATTTCCAGCAAATAAATTAAGTTATCACTTCTTCAGGTCATTCAGAATAAGGGATGATTGTATAACTTCTCAAATCACGACTGGAAGGTTCATTCAGAAGATATTAATTGAGAAGGCAAGCTCCAGAAGAATCAATCATTGGGTCTAACAAGAATTCAGGTACAAAAAAAGTGTTTGATTTTAGATCATTCTTTAAGGTTAGCACTGAGAATAGATATTCCTATTGACGCTCCTGGAAATGATGGTTCTGGTGCTGTCTCATATCATATCAGGCATTTGTTTTCTACAAGGGATAAAATTTCGGCTGTAATTGGTGAATAAAATTACTCCAGTGATTTATAATGAAAAAAAAATGCACAACTGGAACAATATTGTTAAAGTTCTGCCTGGAAGAGCTGCCTTGTTTATCATCTGCAAAACCATAATGTACAACTTGCAAGGCGCTTTCATTTTCTGTAACACCAGGTTCCAAGTCAGCAATTTTCAGTAACTTAAAAGATGCATCACCACAAAAAACAGTCCTCCCTCTCCTATTCATTAATATCACTTTCTAATGGCTTCTAGGAGGTAAAAAGCAACTGCAACAACAAATAACATGATCTCCAAACTGTTTTCTCTCACCTCTGGAGTCTGATGAAGTCCAGAGAGGGGCTTAAATATTAATATACAGATGTGGATTCCAAGCCATCCCACTGCAGAGGAGTTGGAGCACGACCGTACACAGCCATCATGCCTTAGAAGGCTACAGAAAAATTCACTGGGGGGATTTATCTGAATTCTTCCAAAGCTCAGAAATCTTCCAGTCTGGGGAGACAAGAGGAGGGCCCATTCAGGGCTACCAGCTAGAGGCGGGGGAGGAAGGGGGGAGATTTTACATGTTTTGCTCAGTGTAGGCATTTTCCTTATTCCTGAATTTAAATGCCAAGCAGGGCAGGTGAGAAGCCTGGGAAGAGCACCAGCTCAACAGGAGAAAAAGAGAGCTCCCACCCTGCAATGGGCAGGGCACAGCACAGGGAGCAGTCCACTTTGCAGCTGCTGCACTACTTGGTGACCCAGGATTAACTGCTCTGCACTTTGCAGCTCTGTTTTCCCATCTTCAAAAATGAGGAAAAATACTTTTTACCCATATAACCTCCATGGTGCACCAAAAAGATCTCAAAGCTATTAAATAAGCAGAGCTGGAAGAGAAATAGCAAGAACAGCAGGACATCTTGATTGTTGATGATCTATTGAAGAACACAAAGTTTCTGCTAAATTTTAATTCAGATACCAGTGTGCCAAGCTCTCGGTTTCATATACCATAATTTACCTCCCTTATGCCTTTTTGTCACTTCCTCCTCACATCATAGACAGATATTTTGTCCTGTGTACCTGACCACCAGATACTGTAACCAATTAGGATCTAGAAGTACATGCAATCAATTTTAATACAAAGATTTTAATTAACGTTATGGGAATGTAATTTACCCATAGCTTTGGGCAAAAAGACAAAGCTGATAGCTCTCTGAGAATCTTTTTATGACTGTAACAACAAAGTTTGGACACAGCCATGTTCATTCTTATCATACTTTTTTCCATTTTTAATTAATTTCAATTTTTTGCTCATTATGTGCAATTTTAAAATCTCTCTTGCCCCATTTCATGCATTTCTGTTAGCTATGAAATCTTAAAAAGAAATGCTGTATGGCTAAATGTGCTCACCTGTAAAACCACTAATCATGCACATACACCAAGGGTATCATACCTAGTATAGAGGGACAAGAATTCAATTAAAGTATTTGCCATATTCCGATGTAGACTCCACTGAGAACAACAGTTGGAGTTGAAAAATAGATGACAGCTTTCTTAATTATTATTATCTGTTTTAAAGACCCGTTTTCCAGATTGTCTCCAGATGGTGGAATTTTAAAGCCAATTTACCTATTCCCTTCACTGAGAGCTTTGCAGTGGTTTTCTTCAGAAAGCTCTAATATTTGTAAAATTACAAACTGCTTCCAGTAGGAATAATCCAATGAAAAAAACACTTGTTTATTTAAATTGTTATTATATTAGATAATCATGGTCCAATCTTGTAACCTCATCTGCATTAATGGATTCTGAAGTGTTTCTAGCAGTGCCTGGGCTTCATCCAGTTTGCCTTGTGGCTCTTCATTTCACATAAAATACTAGCAATGATTTTGTTGACCCTATACACTTTATTTGAAAAAAAAAAAAAAAAAGAAGAAGAAGAAGAAAGAAAGAAAATGGGGGAAAAAATGGATATCTTTTTTCCATACCAAGTTTCAATTAGCATCCTAAAGCCAGCCAGAGAAGAAATATCTGGAGATATTAAAGACTCACCTGGACCCTTTCCTCTGCAATCTACTCTAGCAAGCCTGCTTTAGCAGGAAGGTTGTACTAGATGATCCCTGGAGATCCCTTCCAACCCCTACAATTCTGTGATGTGTGTAACTGAAAAATCAAGCTGTGGCAGCTCTTTAAAAAATACCTCTTCCATGAGATACATTCAGTTTTCTGAAAACGTGGCATTGTATATTGTGGTCCTCAGCATATATTTGATGAGTTCCCTAGAATACAATCAAAGTGGAGATAGGTGAAAAGCTGGGGATTTATAGCTAGGAAAACTAACTCATCCAAAGGCTGATGAAGTGACTGAATAGCAAGATATTTATTGGCACGAAATACTCTCTTCCACAGCAGCACAATACAGGTGAACCGTAGTGACCAGCTCTTTAAAATCCCAAGTGCCTGAAGTTTTGCAGTCAACGGTTGCATCACAGGTTTCTGGAAACTTCTGGAAGTTCAAGGGCATGTGAGCACTGATGACACGCATGACTAGGAAGACAAAGATATTTTCAGAGGGGACTTACAGTGAACAAGCAGATGAAACCGGAAACATCACTCCCATTTTTAAGAAAGGGAGGAAGGAGGATCCAGGGACCTATAGGTCAATGAGCCTCACGCCTGTGCCTGGGAAGATCATGAAGAGGAATACGTCTTCCAGAAGACATGCTAAGGTGCATATGTGATGAGAAAGCGATCCGAGACAGCCAGCACGGCATCACCATGGGCAGATTGTGCCTCACCAATCTGGTGGTCTCCTATGATTGAGTGAAGGCAATGGTGGACAAAGGAAAGGCTACTGATGTCATCTACCTGGACTAGTGCAAGGCCTTTGACATGGTCCTGCATTGCATCCTTATTTCTAAATTGGAGAAATATGGATTGGAAGGTTAGAAAGATATTTCTTACTCAGAGGGTGGTGAAGCACTGGAACAGCTTTCCCTAAGAAGCTATGGATGCCCCATCCCTGGTGGTGTTTAAGGCCAGGCTGGATGGAGCCCTGGGCAGACCTGATCTAGTGGGTGGTAACCCTGCCCACGGCAGCAAGGTTGGAGCTAGATGGTCTTTACAGTCTCATCCAACCCAAGCTATTTTTGATTCTATGAAACTGCAGATCTGCATGGCAGAGGGGATCAGAAAATCCCAGAACTGCTGGGGCTGGATAGGGTGGCCAAGGATCCCCAAATTCCCCAGTCAAGATACCTATCACTCTACAGGCAGGTTGGTAGTTAGGTAGTCAAAGACCGCTGAGATCCACTCAGGACTTCTCGGCTTTGGGCCAAACAGGGCCTGGTCCCTGAGCACCAGGAGGAGCAGCAGGTCTGCAGCTCACTTTCACTCACACAGAAGCACGCACTGCAGCCAGAAAACAGCCTGGAAGTGAGAGAGACAGTGCCAATGGCACTGCACCAATGTTTCGTGTTTATCTGGAGTTAAAATGTACATCTGTTGCAGCCAGAGCAGCAGTAGCAGACAACCAGCACCTCCAGAAACAGCGCCAGTGAGCACTGCCTGAAGGACTGCCACAGGGATCGAGGACTAAAACAGCACAACACAAGGACAACTAGACACCCTCACTGTGTTAAAAGTGATTGAATGTGGGAGTTAATGGAGTTAACCATTAACAAAGTTCTCCTTCCTTCTTAAAGCTTTGGTCAACCTGCCTCAGCCGTGATAGGCAGTACACCTTTGCAATGCATGACAAACAGAATGAGAGAGGCCACATAAAGAAGCAGAGGCGGCAGTTTGAAAGGATGTGGGGTCATTGTGTGTTATAAAGCACGAGGCTTTGTAGTGCCAGGGTTTAAAGATTCAGCGTTTCTGACGTCCGTAACTTACAGCAACGCAGAGTCAGAAGCCAAGCAGGGCTGTGAGCAACAAACAACGCAAGGCCCAAACAGCAGCAACATGACACAGCAGCAGGCCTTTCCTGCTGGAGAAACAAAACCAAACCAAAAGCCTTGGCTCAAAAAGGCACAGCCTCATCCTCTCTCTGATAAAATCATAGCAATGCATAAACACAGCCTGTTAGTCAGAAATACACAAAGTGGTTTTTGAGAATTTTGTTCTGCAGCCTGTTTGGAAGCCTTCTTGAAAGATGTCTAAGGAAACCTTAAGTTGTAACGCTTCAATTTTTATTCCTTTTTCCTACCAGAAGAGATGCTTAAGCTGAAGCAGGTCCATAAGGGTGGGAACAAGGAAGAAAATGGGGCTGGGTGAAAGAGAGAGAAATGAAAAGGAGGCAATACTACAAACAAATCATCCATCTTATTGGCTCCGCTCTGCCAGCAGCAATAATACAATGCAAAAGCCTTATGTCCCATACAACCTGCCAAGTACGAAATCAGCACAGCACATCCTCTCTGTCACTGAGATGCAGGAAGAGATAAATTTATTGAATCCATCTGAACAATAAGTAGATGATGTAGTGTTAATCCCATTAGGAATAAGCAAAATAAATAATTCAGAGTCATTTCTCATGAGTTGCCAAAGCCAAATGGGGGGCTTTATTACTTTATTCTTAACACAAGAAAGTGCAATCTTCACAAATGTGATAGAAAAAAAAAACGTGTCTAATTCTGAAGGTCTGTTAATGCCCAGTAACCTGAGCCCAGCCCAAGCCTGCTGGCCCTGGAAGAAAAATGGTTTAGCAGATCCTTGTCCTGGCTTAAACCGAGTGCACGACACCAGGGACTGAGACAAACAGCACAGGTTGTCTCTGTGGAATAGGAGAAACATTATCACAGAGACAGAGGGACAGCATAGAGGAGTCAGAGTGTTATAGTAATAAAAAAAATAGTTGAGAAAAGTAAATCCTGCATTACATGAAAGCTTCTCTCATATTGCAGAACACAGAAGGAAATACTCTATACCACGTATTTTAGGGTTATGACAGTTTAAATATCTCATCTAAAATGGTTTTCCTTAACTGCATCTCACCATTCCCCATTGCTGCAGCTGGCACCACTGCCCCGTGCTGAACTCCTCTGCGCTTTCACCTTCTCCCCTGCAAAGGCTGCTACCACATGCACAGAGCCTGGGGTCCAGGGCTTTGCCAGAAGCCCATGCTGAGGCTCAGTTCGTCCAGGCTCTTTGTGGTGGCATTTGCATAGGCAGCATTGGCCCTCCCTAGCAGAAGCAAGTGCTGCCCTGTCACCAGCACAGCCCAGAGTTGGGCAGACACACTCACAGAGAAGGGATCTGAGCAGGTCCTTCAGAGCAAGTGCAAGCAAAAGAAAACACAGGTTAAGAGGGAGGTACTCAAAACAGCGCTCAAAAATAAATACATATTTAAATTTAATTAAAAGAGAGAAGAGCCCATCTTTTTCAAAAACCTTCCTCTCATTTTGAGAAACAACTTGAGACCAAGGGAAGATGCATTGAAAATATATATATTATGAAGACCTGTCATCTGTTGAAAGCCATTAGGGGCACCAATTAGCATTGTTTCACCACAGGCAGGAGTTCCTTATAACAGTAGGATGATTACTTGCCTAAATTCGATGAACGCTCCCTCCTTTGTAGAACAAATTGCCTATGACCAAAGTAATCAGATCAGATGTGAAAGATCTCCATGATGCATAGCACAGAGTTTGAGGCAGCTGGCAGAATCAGTACAGGCATAACAAACAGCCAGCACCTGAGCAGGAGCCCTGGCCGAGCCCACCTTTGCAGGCTGAGCTTCCCTGGCTCCACATGCCTGGCACACAGGGACAAAACGTGGCATGCACTGCCCCAGCATAATCCTGAATGCACCAAGAAATAAACCACATCTCTATCAACCAAAAACCAGGTCTGTAGGTGAGGCCTACACCTGGCTGGGTTATGTGGTGCCAGAATTATGCACGGCATTATTCCCCCTTGTCCCCTCTTTCCATGTACCTCCACTTATTTTGAGAGTTTAAGCAAGGATCATGGTCTGGGTTTTTATCAGCAGCTTCAGCTCTTCAGCTCTTTTAGACAGAACAACATACAACACACTCTTTCCTCACTCCTCCCCCCCCCTTTTTTTTTTCCCCTCATCCTGAAGTCTTGAGCCAAAGCCAGTTGAAGTCAATTGAAAGACAACCGATGACTTCAATAGGTTTTGGCTCCAGCCCTTAAACGCACACTGCATGCCAGACATGATGACTGGTTCTATATCTGTCTCTAGGAAGCACTTAAAAATTGAAATGAGGAAAGGGAAGAAGAGAGCAAGTCTGTGTATATCACACACTGTATGTTCAATTGGCTTCAATAAATTTCAAAAGTAGCACACATGCTGGGAGTTGTTTTCAATCAATAAATAACACAGAGGTTGAATTGTTCACCTGCCACCTCCTTACTGCCCCCCAGCAGAGGTGGAATTATCTTTTAGCCTCAAGGTTACTTGCAAACTAAAAGTTACATTTAGAGAAACATCTATTCACTAGCCTTTTATTTTTTCCCTTTATTTCCATTACAGACAGCAGCAGTATTTGACACCCACAAGGACCCTTCTCAGCAAGACATTATATATCACTCCATAGAAATACATAAATGACAAATTATCCCTGATAGCATTGTGTCTCTGCTGACCTGCTTAAGGTATAAAGGCAGCTGGCAATTAAATGCCATGGCTACAGACTTGACAGGCTTAGGTAGAGCCGTATTTATGTTAAGCAAAGGGAACGGTACCTAACAGTGTTTTGTAGATGTATTTGTACCTAATGGTACTTTGTAGGTGCATTTCTCAAGTGAATTTGTGCAGTATTCATTCTTTCACTTCTCTTAGTCAAACTCTCTCTCATGTATTATTGCTCAGCAAGCTGAATTCTGACCTGAATTACATGTCTAAACCAAAAATCTTGCTTCCCCCCACTCCCACCAATTATTTGGGTGAAGACAGAAACTACAAAGATACCGTGGGTTTTTTTGCTTTGTGAGCTTTTTTGTTTTGTTTTTAAGTCCAAATATAACTGGAGTTATAATGAATAACAAATTTAAAAAGAGAACACAATTCATGTCAGAATTCATTAATATAATTCCCAGGGATCTCAAAGTCTGCAGCCTGCTGTTTTACGATCAGTATTCCAACCATGCTTATCAATTAAATACAGTGATAAACTGTGTGAAGCAGACATTTTTTGCATATCATGTTGGAAAAGAAAAGCTATTTGATTTTGTACGATAAAGTATCATTATTAATGGTGTTAACTGAGCCACTGCCTCCAACCAAGTATGACACAAGCTAGGTCCTCTATGTGCACTGTTCTAAAACTAACCTTCCCTCACACAAGACAGTCCCCGCTCCACATTGCTTTTGCTAAAAACTATCAAGATCTCAGCATGGCATGGCAATCTCAGCTGAGTCAATTGCTCTTTTCATCCTAACAGAGATCTGAAATGTGCCTAGCATTAAGTATGCTATGGATCTGACAGCCCACTGACTCAATGGAAGATAAGACCATGCAAAATCTTTTGTAGGGAGAGAAAACTAGTGACCTGCCGAGGCATCCTTCTTTTACAGATGCAACTTCACAAGGTTGTAAAGGATTTGTTGGAGAAAGAATCGAGACATCCAGAGATACCTGGTCAGGACAAGGAGAGGAACCAAAGAACCAAAATCTTTTAGGAAGGAAACAGAACTGAGGAACCAAAGGGTTTACAATTGGCAAGGAAGTGAACTAAGGACCAGGAGTCTGCGAATGTAATTGAAGTAAATCAGGATGACTAGGAGAAAGACACAGATCTGGGCAGACTGTGAATGTTTAAGAGAAGGGGAAAGCTGGTAAGTAGATAAAGGAGAGCTTTCTGAGTAGTGCACAGAGTCTAAAAGAAAATGAAAATTTAAACACCAAAATCATCTTGGCCTTTCTGAAGTGCCACTACTTAACTCTAGAAGGGTTATTATGACCCAAAGACTTTTTAAGCTTTTCTGTCATTAGTAAGGTCAGACAACGTTTTCAGATTGAAGTGTCTGAAAGCACACACATCTAAGCATTGCTCAGAAAACTTAGCTTTGTTTGTAGCATGAGATAGAGGGGGAAAATCTGCATAGGACTGAACCTTTGTCAACTAAAAACAGTATTCAAAAATTGGAACCGAATGGTTTTCTTGTAAATTAAGAGAAAAACTAAAAAGAGCTTTGGGAAGAAAGACTCGTGATGTGAAAGCAAATCTCACAGAACACTGAAATGAGTGTAGCCAAACACAAGTAACAAAGCTTTTATGTATTTTTGTACATAATATGTTTATATATATACACACACACAGGTGTGTGTGTATGTAATTCATGCTTCTCCCTTGAAAGCCAGAGACCATATGCAGAAAAATCACAAGAGCATTTTCTTCACTACTTACAATTATAGCACAGGAGAGATGCTTTCTTTCTGCTGTTTTGCAAGGACATTCAACTCACACGCTTTCCATCTTAATTGGTCAGCAATACAAAGCAAATGGCTCCACTGTACTTTACTACTAGCTCTCTAGTGTCAAAAAGTCTCTTAACGGAACCTAAAGGTATTTCTTTCCCACAAACCTCATTCAGTCTGTTCTACCCACATAAGACAGGTGGGTGGCAATCATGTCTCTTCCAACGAAGAATATTCTATGTTATTAACTGCTTTTCCATTAGAGGAA
Organism: Penelope pileata; assembly: GCA_013396635.1. NCBI lineage: Eukaryota > Metazoa > Chordata > Aves > Galliformes > Cracidae > Penelope > Penelope pileata. The sequence continues at coordinate 435,706 of WBMW01005916.1, forward strand.
GGCATGTGAAAGTCATGCACTCTCTCTAAACTAATAGTGTGTATGTGCAAAGCACACATCTCTTATACTGTCCATTAGCTTAGAGTATTGCACTTACAGTTATAATAGTCTATTTTTCCTTCTTCCATGGGTAATGGTGCATGGAATGAATGTCTGAATCTTGAAATGGCACTGTAGACTACTAATCTTTAAAAAAGTTTCCAGCAGCAAGAAAGGCACAGGAGAGCAATTGTTTGCAAGTGTCTTCCTGATGGAGGAGAAGCCATCAGCTCAGTTTCACTGCAAGTCAAAGAGTCAAGTTATAGCTTTAAAAAAAAAAAAAA
>WBMW01005916.1:436064-497746 GCA_013396635.1 Penelope pileata
AAAAAAAAAAATACAGAAACCAGACTTCAAAGTGAAATGTGAAGCACGCTTATCAGCTTATCAGAGAAACCCTTCTAGAAACATTTTATTTTGCTTACTGTATGGTTGCCTAAGAGTCTTGGTGCAGGACTTAGTGCCCTAGATAGTTCATTACAGTCCTACCCTTACACTTGCCCTGTATTCAACATACTACTGAACTGTTCTTTCATCCTCTCAGTTTTGCTGAAGTTGTTTCTGTACAGTAGCAAAGACTTCAAATGATTGCTGGGAGCTGCCATTCAGTTTCAGTACACTGTTATAAATGGAAGAAAGTACTGGACAAAGCCCATGAATTAGCTACACCTGCATGTATCACCAGCTTAGAGCACCCTGCTGTTGTTTGACTTTTACCATGCTAGTATTGAGAGGTATTGTACTTGAATTATTTCTAGACATCTTTCTAAGTTAATCTTAGACTCCTTGATGCAATATGAAAGTCCTGCATGGCCTCCTGTCAAAGTGACATCTCATACTGAACCGAAGTACTGCAAATGAAGATGTTTACAATTCAGGGCTGTACTGTCAAGAGCATGATCACTGGGCAATAAGAACAGAATGCGAGAAAAGGGAACTGGGATGCAAGCAATTCCTAAAACGTGATTTTTTTCCCATTCTTATTATCACATATGGTTTTAGGAAAACATTAGCCACACCTGAAAAATAAATGAAAATTAATGAAAAATTTCCACAGAGCATACACAACACCTACACATGAGGTTATGCTTTACATCCCACTATCTTTCCAGGAGACTTCAGTCCTGAATGTCTAGAAATGGGACAGCAATAATAACTTCATGCCTATTCAGGCCATTGCCTATGTTCCCCAACTGGGGAATGTTCCTTTGACCCTAACAGGAGCAGCTATTGCTGGTAGTCCAGGCACTTATGTACTCAAAAACAAGCTGTGAAGCTGGTGCCTGAGAAAATCTCTAAGGAGCAGTTTTTAACAACAAATCTCCCAGATAGTTCCCTAGAGTTAAATATATGGGCAATTGACCGTTCAGTGTCCAAGATGCAAAGAATAAAATAAATCTGAAGTTGGGGCCAGCAACACTATGAGCAAATTCTCCTAAGACTACAGAAGCGTTCAAATACTCACCACCCCTCTCTTGAATATTCTGCTCATCCATGAAGGTACAAACAATGCTGTCATCAGCAGCAGGCAGCAATGAAAATGAAAATATGCCTGTTAAGCACAAGCCCTTGGCACACCACTTTCTAACCATGACCAGAGGCCCCTGTTTCACTGCAGTGATGCAGCATGGAATTGACCAGCTCTGGCAGCCAAATGCACGGTGAGGAGCAGTGTTTGGAAAGTCCACCTGACAGATACAGCAAATACCCTACGGGTAAAAGGCTCCATGTAATTTGTTAAATGTATACAGATATAATGTATAATGTATACAGATATCTTAAGGCAGGGTGTCAGAAGAATGGGGCCAGACCCTTTACAGAAGCAACAGGCACAAACTGAAACACAGGAGGTTCCATCTGAATACGAGGAAAAACTTCTTCAGTGTGAGAGTGACACAGCATTGGCTCTGCTCCAGGTTGCCCAGGGAGGTTGTGGGGTCTCCTCCTTTGGAGATCTTCAAAAGTTGCCTAGACATGATCCTGGGCCACATGCTGTAGGTGTCCCTGCTTGAGCAGGGGTTGAACCAGGTGACCTCCAGAGTTTCCCACCAACCTCAGCCATTCTGTTTCTGATTCTATGTGAAATGAACAATGCACAGACCTGAAACCACTTGGAGCAGCCAGTGCAATTACTGAACTGTTTGCAGTAGCAGGATGATTCCAGAGATGGAAGCAAAAGACAGAGCAGTAAATTCAAGTAGTTGCTAACCATCATACAGTATTTGTACAGGACAGGACAAGAAAAGGGTATTTAATGTTACGTTGACATACGTTGCCCTAAAGGACAACTTTACAAAGTGGATTTTGTCCACACAGGCAATAATCAAGTGGGACAGCACATAGCTATGATAGAAGTGAAGATCAGTTAATTCCACCTACTTGTTAGGTTTACAGTATGAAATACAATGTTGTGTCAAGAAAAATACAGGTAATACCTCAATCCCCCTTGCTAGACATTCTAATGCAGAAGCTGCTGCCCTGGGAAATGCAATGATAAAAGGCTGTGCCCTTTTGAAAATAAAATTGTCACACATACACGTAAAGGCACTTTGTCAGAAACGATCTGAGAGAATTATATACTGTCTGTTATACCACTGGTGATAATTATTCTGCAAACACGCAGCTTTCCCCCCCTCCAGCTGTCAGTAAAAGGCTTCTGTAGCCCTCCATCCTTGCAAGATGGGTAGTAATAGCCAGGCAGTCAAGGAACCGGCACAACCTCACACTGTCCAAACCCCTGTAACCCAACACACAGCTCCTAGCACGTAGCTACCTGGTACCGCTGCCTGAGGGTAACAAGCCTGTCCAGCATCAGCCAGAAGATTTCAGCCACTGCAAATAACAAACAAGTCTGTGAAATATGGCCAGTTCAGGGATAACTCAGGAGCAGGAAAACAAGACATTAAGAAACTTCTGATTGAGTCGTAATTTTTTCGTCCTCTTTGACATGCCTGCAGCAGGCAGGGCACATTAAGAACTATGAAGATGCAAGAAGGAACAACAACAACAAAAAAAAATAAATCACTTCATAGGGTTATTCTAGCACTGCAATTTGAACAAATCATGATTTTAAGGTTCTTCCTCAGAAAGCTACAAAGTCCCATTTTCTGTAGGAAACCACCCTTTTAGGGAAGGTGTGGCAAAGCCATCTGCTGCTATATTGCAATGGTTTTTAGCGTGGTGGAGCAGGGAAGCAGAAACAGGCTGCCCAGCCAGAAGTAAGTGTGTGCCAGATTCCACAAAATCTTAGCCCACATGCATTGAAATTGCAGGCTCCACTTGCAATTTTATGGGCGAGTATTTTTTCTGTTTATTGGGCTGGACCCCGTTCAGCTCCTACAGGAGGAATATGACAGATTTCATCTGTTTGACAGCCAAGTCTAATTGTATTTTCTGTACAAAATGACCAAAGACAAAAGTGCACGTCTAGGTACTTCAGTGATGCGCCATATGGAGGTTTAGATAAAGGTTTTGTCAGTTGTGAGAGCTCCCCACAATAACCGGGCATGGCCTGAATCCTGAGTAACTGGAGCGATGAGGACAGAGCTGAAGGCTCTTCTAGAATGGAGAATTAAGGAATTGGGGTATTTTTCCATGCAAAGAAGTGAGATCTCACGCGTTTCACTTTTCAATAGAATGCACATTTATCCTTATTTCTCACCAGAAGCCTACGCATGCACCTACATCTAAAACTACATAGAGGATTTGATTTAAAATATGTAAACATTAGTGTAATAAATTCTAACATGCAAAAATATCCTTCTCATCCCCTGGGCCACCAAGTGCAGTGGAAAGATAAGTTAAAATTAACCAGACATCAACACTGCTAGTAGACATCAGTCACCAAACAGTAAATATTTAACTGGTGAATTTCAGTTAAAATTAATATTATCCCATCCAGTTCAACAAGACAGAAAGCAGCAACCTAGTCAGTACAATCCAAAAACTTTAAATACGTTTTCCTGAATAAGATGTACTCTTCCACACAATTAAAATGAAGCAGAGTATATGTCCAAAAAGATCATCTCCAAACATGAGTACCTCATTCCTTTAGTGACTGTAACCATTTGGGTTCTCACTCTCCACACCACCCCAAGTATTCTTCTTTGTTTCTTAACTCTTCTGACGTGGTAACCTAATTTTCTTCTCCTCTTCTCTTGGCCCTCCCCTGAAAATCTATCATCACCTTAATCAATTAAACCTCTTCGGTTTAAAACAACTAAGCTTTTTTCCTCAAAACTTCATTCTTCCCACCAAAAAAAAAGAAGTTTCAGCACAACTTAGGAAAGCAATTTTATACCATCATAACCTGGAAACATCACATAGCTGAACTCTCACTACACCACAAGTAGCCCTCCTTTGCCCAGCTGCACAACGTCTGTAAAACTGCTACTATCATGTCATTTCTAATTAGCACATTGAAATTAAGGAAATCTTTGTGCCTCAACTGCGAACTTCTGTTTAGTCAAAGTGCTATTAAGAGGAGGATATAAACTTTCAGCATTGATGCTGTTAGAAGAACACAAACTAAGGCTTTCAGTACATCATCCTCATTACAGTCATTGTTAAAAGAATGGTCTAATTTGTATAATATAATATTAGCCATACAGTCTTTGTAATGAAAACAAGTAACCAATTTTATTGCCCCATATATTTTGTGAATAGTAATGTGTTCTAATACAATGGCCTCTTTAATTTTCTTTGTGTTCCTCGGTCTCTTTTGTTGCAATGGGGAAGCTGCAAATAGAGGAGAGAGGCGGCAATGAAAGATTTCTGAAGAGTGCTGTAGCTGTGGCCCTAATTCAAAGAACATATGCAGTCTTAAAGCTCTCCGGCTCAGACAATGGCAACAGAGAACAACACTGCTTCAGCCTATCATTACAAACTTTCCAGCAAGGCCCTGTTCCAGCATTTATTACTGATGCTGGAGAAGGGATATGAACATTAGAAGTGCCTCCATTCACATTCAATTCATGTCCCTCCAGCCAGCCTCCCCTGGCCTGTCCCAACAAGACTGAAAATGCTCTTACATTTTGAGAAAGAATAGCAGATAACCAAGGGGTATTTATCTGGCGATGCAGGAAGTATTGCTCAATACAAAATGATCGCTCTTGGAGTCCACATAATCAGATTTCTGCTAACATTCAAGACACTATTGTAATGTGCTTTTTAGATACTTTGATTACTTTGACTTTCTTGCTGAAGCAAAAAAAAAAAAAAAAAAAAAAGTAGTTGACATAAGTACCTGAAAGCTTCTCTGATTTTTCCAGCTAATAAAAAGCCAAACTTCTTTCTACAAGCCTTTCTTCACTTCATACAATTGCAGATACAAGAGCACTGTATGTACTTGATTATAAAAGGCATTACACAGACTTAGAAGGCATCCAATAGTAATTTGTTAATCTTATAATTACAATATCCAGGAATGCTAGGTGTGTATTTTTGGTTACTATGTAACAAGACACAGGTTCAGTCCAGTCTATCTGATAAGATTATATACACAAAAAAATACACATACAAAACAATACATACAGATGGGACTCCGTACCTCGCTAACCACAGCTAACTGCCAGACAAGCTTTCAGACCACCCTTGTCGTTATCTATTCCTTACAAATTACAGAGCACAACAAATGACCATTATCTGATATATCCTGCAAACAACTATGACAGTTCTAGAAGAGCTTACTGGACACAAATATTTTTTTTTCCATTGTTGCATTTTGTAAAATCTCTTACAAATAGATTTCCCATTGATTCTCAAAAATAAAAAAGTCCCTGAGGACATCCTTGGAGAACAATGATGATGAAGACAGGTATGGGGGAAAAGGGAAGCACAATGCTGATATCAGAAAAAAAAAAAAAAAAGAGCAGTAGCAGAGTGATTCCAATAAATCTCATCCAACCCTTCCCAGAGATGTCAGAGGGAAGGAAGCCTCCACCTGCTGCCTTCCAAAAGGTCACCAAGATCAGAACTGCATCAAGAGGAGGGGGTCGGCCTCTTCTCCCAGATAACTAATGCCAGGACAAGAGGGAATGGCCACAAGTTGCGCCAGGGTAAATTTAGACTGGATATAAGGAAAAACTTTTTCTCTGCAAGAGTGGTCAGGCACTGGAATGGCCTGCCTAGGGAGGTGGTGGAGTCACCATCCCTAGTGCTGTTCAAGAAGCGTCTGGATGAGGTGCTAAGGGACATGATTTAGCAGCTTAGTGGGTAGGGATGGTGATAGGAGGACGGTTGGACTAGATGATCTTGTAGGTCCTTTCCAACCTAGTGTTTCTATGATTCTAAGACTCCTCCCACAGCAGCCAGGCAGGGCCCCAGGATGCATGGGAAGAGGGCTGCTGCACCGGGCTGGCAATTACAAATGAAGACAAAGTCTATGGTTTAGAAGCTGATAATTTGTTTCATATACAGCAGTTTTCTGTGCAGTGAAGGAACTCAGTTTCTGCATAAGTATTGACAATTAAGTAATTCCACAAATATATAATAGTAGTGCTTGTTTGGTAACTCACAAGCCCAGATGCTCTGTCACAATGAAATCGGACTCATTATTTACTACTCGGTAGAGAGTCCATGAACCTGCCGTCATTTCAGAGGCCAAATAATGACCAGCTCTGTCAAGTCCAATGCCTGCTAAAAAGGAGGCAACCCAGGCCTATTGATTGGCAGGCATCTACTCCCCGCACAGGCATCCAGGGAATGACGCACCCTGACTGACGCTGACCCCACAATACCTGCCAGTGACAGGTTTTACTCCTTATCTTTGCTTTTCAGCAGCAGACCAAGTTCTTCTGCATTTTTACAAATAGCCGTAAATTTTTCAGTTCTTGAACAAAAGCACTCTGCTTCCATTTGGTTTCCATTCCTCTTTGTTTGGCATTTGGATGGCAGAAAAAGGAGACATATCTCTATCAGCAGCATACACTGTGTTTTCCAGAAACTGCACAAATCCTCAGAGACAGCAATAAAAACGCTCTGTAAGTACTTTGGATGAGTTTTCAAAGTAAATGCCGGATTTTTAGCCACATGATTCCCATCTATCTTAACTGCTTCATTGCTGCCTCACAGACTACACTCACTGTGTCAAATGTGCCCACAGAGCCGGTCGGCGTACACATCGCCACATGCCATCATTTTTCAATCACAGATGCTCCTGTGTTCTGCCTCAGCACAGCCGTCGGTGTGGAGAACAAACAGGCCGGTTATTATCACACCTACCTAAAGCTCTGTGCCACACATCGCCTGCTCCTACCAGCCTTCCTCATGCTGAGTGGCATTTTGCCTCAATAATAGTCCAGCTGACTTCTGCAATACTATTACTCCACATGAGCGAGAACAGCAGCTTCGTAACTTCTCACATAAACATCTTCAGGCTGAAAATGGCTGAAAAATGTCCCAGCACACTAAAACGATGAGGAGAGTACACCACCTTGTCCTGAATGTTTTCTTAGAGTTCTTATTCAATAGGAATTTGGAAGGAGGTCAGGGAAGGAATTGTTTCTAAGGTATAAAATAACAGTATCTCTCATTTCAAAGAAATGACCAAGCAGCAATGAAAAGGCACAACACAGCCAGGAAGCACATGGGAATGTGCATGGTCATCCAAGGCACACAGCTTAACCTGGGCAGAACAGGGATTGACAAGCACTACTTGCTGCCAGACCTACACTGCGCTCACCTAAAATTCAGGTGGTGAAGAGCAGCTCTGCTGAAGCACACCCACCCACCCTTCTCCCAGAGGCACGAGACAGGTGCCAATGCAGTGCCCGGTCCTTCAGCAAGCAGGGGCGGCACAGAGCTCTGCTCTCTGGCTCCACAGTGCAGAAGCAGCCTGTTGGAGAGGGGATGGAGTCTGCAAAATGCTAGCACACAAACCTTTTGAGTGGATGTAATGGGAGGTGATTCCAAATGCTGATGAGACTTCCTCAAAGCTTTAGCACATCTCTGGTAGGACACTGACCAGCTCCTCAAAAGTTAACAGCAAACTGAGTTTAAAATGTGCGTTGATGTTCCACAGAAGCTCTCTCTCAATTTATGCAAACACAGTTACAGAACAACAACAGAATATATCTAGCATCCCTAACACCCTGACAGAGTCGTGCTCAGAGTCTTTATTTTTTTCCCAAAGCAAACACACCGTGAATTAGCTGCTCAATTCTTTCCTCGCAGCAGCCTTTAACTTGAGCACTCGCATCAAAGCTTTCACCTTTGCAGTGAAAGATGTTGGGATTCTCCTCAGAGCTCTTTCACAACGGTCTTTAAATCAGGCAGAAAGGTCAGCCCAGACCAACACAAAGCTTTACTATCCCCAAGTCTATGCACACTAAATTACTAGCGATTTTCTGACAGAGTAAATGTTGTGCTTCCCGGCAAGGATAATAAACCAGGTTAACTGCACAGCTACTTTTAAGGATCTAATTTCTTTTCAATTAGTAAGGATTTTACAATCATGGCCTTTTTTAAAGCCACTCGAAATTGCTGAATGTTTAGTTTGAACACGCTTTATTCCTTCATCAAGAGACCAAAAATGAATCTGATTTCATTTGTCAGAGACAACAATCTCACACTATAACCCTAGGGACAACATCAGTATCAGTGAAACAGTCCAACTTTCCAACAGCCTTCTTGGTTGTCTCAGCAAACGCCATAACACTTAGAGCGAACAAATTAGCGTGTTCCCCAGATTAGATGCATAAATACGCTTGGGTTGCAAACGATTAAGCCAGATGTGTCTAACAAAGAACCTCACTTACAGTCAGTTTAGGACTTATTAATGTCAGTTATGAATTAAGTGATTTCTTTAATGGAGAAAAAAAAATTCTATGTGACATTTGGAGACAAATTGAGAATATAGACATTCTGGTGATTTAGGAATATTCATCTTGTGATATTTCCTGTTCAGTCCTTTGAGCACTGAAGGACAACACAACCTCTCAGCAGAAGCACTGACAGCAGCAGGACTTCCCCAGTTTGTTCCTCTCCATTTTCCCAACCAGTGGTTGGCGTGTACTAAGCTCTTCCACACCAGACAGAACTTACTTACAACACACTTCTTACCAGAGCCGAGGCTTCCTCAAGATCAGCCTACAGTCAACATTGTATTTGCCTTCTTTAAAGCAAGCCAACATTTATTCTTTCCATTCAGTCCACCATGGAGAATTCCCTCCAGCAAAGGAAAATTGCTTTCATCATTTGTTGGCCAGTCCTGCTACAAGAATGCAATGTTTTTAAAGGGCTTGTTCTCAGGAGAAAACGTCATAAGCTATATTTATCTCTAACTAATCCATTTCTAGCTCCTACTCTAAGATTAAGGAATTAGAGACTGCTACAGCTGCTGTCCTTTTCACGCTAATTGCTGTAAATTGGCTGTCATCTCAAAAAGAAAATCCACTTTCAGGGAGTGCCTGGTGCCATGCTTTGAATACCAGGCAAAGAGCATATTGAATATATCACTAACGCAATGCTCAACAAACAAAGCTTGTTACACAAAAGTGATTGGTCTCAGTACTGCTGTTCTTAGCCCATGCGCTGGTTGCAGAACTGTAGATCTAACCTTGCACACTGTTTATGCTTGATTTCTGTCTGGCACAAATTACTTCCAACACCAGCATTTGAAAAATAGGCACGCTTGATATGATATGTGTAAAAACCACTAATATGTCAAAACTGAATCAAAACTGCAAGAACTCAGCAGAGAATTTGAGCATGGAATTATGCCTTAAGCAGTGCCTTGGTAACCTCCTTCTGAGTATGACTGCTCTTCAGAAATGCAGCAAAATTAAAATGTATATGCAACATTAATAATTATCATAACATTGTGATAGCAATTCTGTAACTCAAGATGCTGCACTTTTGCCCTGGTAACATGAGTACCAGTAGTGGTCACCTCTGAAGTGCTTTTACATGCTTGTTCAGTAAGATTCTTTCTGAAGAGTACAATATGGAAATATACTAAGAAATATGATTTCAATTAATTCAAAAGTCATTTGGGGTTATTTCAAGCTATCAAGTCTTCCCCATCAAAAGCTGGCCACCTGCTCTGCTGACAACACCTACAGCACGGTGCTCTGAGAGGTATAACTGCACTGGGAGTGCTAAGAGACCCCACAGACACTTTATTCCTACTCTCATGGGATGCATATGCGTATATTTGTCTCTGATGCACAAGCAGTACAATAGTTTCTTGGCATGACTGGGAATCCAGATGTGAAAGAGAGTCTACATATTTTGATACTTACACATTGCCAGTGAAGAAGCAAACATCATAAATATTAAAGGAATGCCTTAATTCCCTCTTTCCATATATGTTAAAACAAATGTGAATAATCTTTTTCTGTTTTTGCTTTTAAATTCAGTCCATCACAAACAATTTTGAAAATAAACACTGATGTAGAAACCAAATTATGATAGCAATTTCATACAGTATTTTGTAAGCTATATACTTTATAGAGCTTGACTTTAAAACCTTACTTCTTATAGGAAATTACCAGGGATTTTTCTGGATCTACCATTGGAGAACCTGAGAAATATACACAGAATCAACTTTCAACTTTGATATTGTGAGTTTTTTTCTTACAAATCAGACATTGCTTCAGATTTTGAGATTTGGTTTGAAGTAGTAACACTGGAAAAACTAGGCTTTCAGAGCACAGATTTTTTCAAAAATTGCTTGAGCACTGTAGCTAAAATGGGTGCCTTTATGTGATCATTAATACCTGTCAATATGACTAATTCCAATTTAAAAAAAAAAAAAAAAAAGCAGATGTTCTTAGAAGAAAGATGGTGGAAAAGTAGTACGTATTCACCTAAGAGATTCAAGTCAACCAAGTGAAGTTAGGAACCGTCCTGAGTTTTGTTTGCTCTCTGAATAGGAGCTTGGCACATCACTGGCTGTATGACTGAAGCCCAAAATACCATTCAAATATAGAATTACCAAATAAAGACATTTCATTCAGACAGATAATACTCACACACTGGGTGACTCTTCAGGGCTTTAACACTATTATCTTTCATTTCCCCTCCACACTGCTTCCCCTCCCAGTAGCCCTGATACAGATTAATTACACAGCCTGCAGTTGGCATTGCCAAAGAGAATACAAAGAGAATTTCCTAATGAGAGCTAGTGCCAAGTCTGATGCTGGAGAAATACAGTCCTCCCTGTGACCTTTTGCTTCCACAGTCTAAAATGAAAAAGGGACACAGTGACTGCCCTCAGACTACACTGGCAAACATATTTTGACAGTCCAAGCAATTGTCAGCTCTCATTTTAAAACTAGATTTCAAGACAGGTGGATTCAGCTCTCATGAGAGATGTCATTCTATTGAAACTCTATTTATTTGGAGATGCCATAAACTGGCTGAGCAAAATCTTAACTGCATTAAGTTTTTAAGATTCTTTCAAGCAACGATTTCATGAAATAGCTACAAAACCCAGACTTAGACCTACAAATCATCTCCCAAACAGAAATTTATTCTGACATGTTTTATTGAACATAACCCAATAATAAATCCAGGCTCCCCAGACTGTACCCTGGATGCATGGCTGTATCAAGGCAGGATTTCCACCGTGCTATTGGATTAGTATCTGGAATGACAGATTCAATTGCGTAAATTATGGGGTGGCTGCTTGTGGAGATTAGGAGATTGATGGTCTTTTTTTTTTTTTTGTTTTTTTTTTTTTTGAAACTACTTAACCTACTCTTTCCAGCAAATTTCATGGAAGATTCTACACTGCTGCTAGCTAAAAGGAAGCCGCTGTTGTATAAACCAGTTCATGGTTTAAACAGTTTAAATATAGCATCCCATTCTCCAGGGCATGGAAACTCGTTATCATACCCATAGATTATGTGGCAGCAGCAGCCTTGAGTAGTGTTCTTCAGTGACCCTTATTTATTCTGAGCCCAGGGAGCTTCTCAGGTATCATCCAATGGAGCAAAAAAAATCTCTCCCGACGTCAATCATTCCTGGCCTGCGTGCACTTTCTCACTCATGCATCTTAACTCTAAAGTGATTGGTCTTTTCCCTCTGGAGTCAGACTGAATGATATAGCAGCTTTCTCAGTTGTGATATTAACATTTAAAGTCAAGCCTCAATCCACTTCTCCATCTGAGAGACAAGATATGAAACCTTAGGCCTGCAAGCACTCCAGGGAAGTTTATTCTGATTCCCAAAACCTCTAGCCTTTTAGAGTTTGGAAGTCTTTCAGTAACCAAAATGCCTTGAGTTTAAATTCCTTCCCTATAACATAGACATAAGCCATTGAGATTTATAATCAATACTGCTGTTCTGGTACTGATAGGACACTAAAACTCTGCTAGCTTTTTTAGCATCCTAGCGAAGGTATTCAGGTGGCACACAGCACTGTACCAAGCCTGACCAGCAACAAGCTACCTCATCCACATCGCAGCAGCTCAGGCCATCTGCGTAGCCCGCAGCGAACACAGCGCATCCCTCCACGGGCTGATTAGCCTGCATGCTGACTGGCTACCGGTTAAGCCTGTGGATATAAGCCCCAAGAGGACTGGCAGCTTCCTCTTACCTCTACCTCTGGGCAGCTACAGAGCGTGTGGCAGCAACTGAAGTGAAAAAACAGGTTTAGGGATCAGTCTTACGCTCAGATGCAGAGCTGCGTGCCCTGGTAAACCTTCTGGCAAGTGGCAGCAGCTGCAATAAGATGCTGTTCACTTGCATGGGTCAGAGTTTTACCATGGAATAAATCACAACAAAAACAGGAGGTGACAATTTTTAGACTACTCTTTTTCCTTGGGTTACTCAAATCACTGGTTTTTGGGGGGGAGTTTTTTGGCATGGTGATATTAAAAAGGCTTCATTTATGTTATTTCAAGTGGAAATTTTGATCTTGATCTGGCTTTTGAAAACCAGCATGTTCTACAAATAGATGTACCACCTTTATACTACTCCTGCTGTCTTGAAATGCTGGATGCAACTGAAAGACAACCTGAAGAAACATGAGAAAAATCACGTTCTTTAAAATAATTCTTAGTCCTGTAGTCAGCTTCACTGCTACCCCTGCTTTTGTGTGCTGTGATGGTTGCTACCATGTTCTGCTTCCTGACAGCGCATATGCATCCACACAGCCAGCAAGTAGTATTCAAGTAGTGGCACGTGCCCTCTGCAGTAGCATCCAAAATGCTAGTGTGGAAACCTAACAAGATTTTTTCCAGAGTGGTTTCATGAAGTCCCACTTGGGCTGGAGTGTGACATAGGGAAGAAAACCTTTCTTACCACGTTTTGAATAGGGTGAGAGACCTTTCAAGAGAAGGGTAAGATCAAACAGCTCCTGTTTCTGTAACTCTCATGCAGGCACCTGGAAGTCTGATAAACATCCCATTGCACACTGGAGAACCACACAAGTGAAAAATAAAGTGATACAGCTCTAGCAGAAAACAGTGTTACCCAGGTTTAAACTCTGTCTGACATTTAAGTTCAACCATATTAGAACAGGCTCAGGCTTCATTGTAGTCGATGGAAAAGCTGCCATAAATGTGAAAAAGGACAGAATTAAATTGATGTTACTCACTCTGATTGCTGATGTCTACAGAGGCAAAGGGAAACTGTACTATAAAACAAAGGAATAAGTTTTACATTATTCTGTAAAACACAACTATAGCTGTAGAGGACGAATAAATAAGAACTACCTTCAAATATAATCCATATTCTTATTTATTTATATCTTAATGAAAAATTCTCTTTTTGATCTAAAATGTTCTACACTTGCTCTCAGGTGATTTTTTTCCTGGAATGCTTCGACACAGAGATATCAAAGCAACGTGAATAATAGAAATAGACAGACAAAGAGAAAATCATCTTTAAAATACAAGTGTATGAGGATATTTTACAAGTGAAGTGAATCTGCTTATACCATACAAAGGAACTGAAAGATAGCATTGACTAATATCTCATTTCCCAGATCCCTAAGCTATTGTATCTCATCCTGAGATTAGCCTAGAGCAAATAGATACACATTTTAAAAATATAATTTTTCCTCAGCAAAGCCATCCAAAGAAAAAATTAACCATAAAAACATAAAGTCTAAAAGCTATAAAACGTAAAGCAGTGAAAATATCGTAGCCTAAATGACTGACTTGTAACTGCAGTGCCCAGCATGTGTCTGAAAAATCCCAGTTTTTCAGAAGGGCTATATCCCCCTTCACATCCTAAGCCTATCGCAAATTTCAATAGCATCCATTGTATCCCCAGAAGAACCCAAAGACATTACAGCTGTGACATCACCAGATCATACAACACAGAAACTACTAACCAGCTTAGACATGGCTCCTGTGCCAGGGCAGGCTGCCTGACCACTGGATCATCCACATCCCCGACTGTGGGAGGAGCAAGAGAGCAGGAGTCACTCAGGCCAGCATTGCCCAGTGCCAGGGATGCCCTGCACACCCAGCCCATTCCACTCCACACCCTGTGGGCAAGGCACCTGTGGTGTCATAGCCATTGCCCACCATTAGGCATCTCCAGAAACTCCTCTTTTTGCAGCCTTTTTTGGGACTCTGCGGTAAAATCCAGGTGGCACTTATTCACCAGAGTGCTTTGGTACCTGGGCACCAGGCACAGAAAGTTGAGCACACTGCTTTTTACATCCAGGGCTTAAGGGCCAAAGAGAGACATTGTTAATACCCTATCCACATCCCACACCACGGCACTTAAGGAGCTGTGCAGAGCTGCTTTGATTACTTCAACAAAATAGCCCACTTTCCCTCTTAGAAGACCTTAGAATGGCTTTCTCCCTTTTTCTTTCCCTTTGAAAGCAAGAATAAAATTACCTCAATCTCCGAGCTATAGCTGTGTCAGCCCAGCAGGCTGTACACAAAGAGTTTCACAATGCCACTCACAACCGAGCACTTGGGAACAAATGGGAATTACAACATAATCAGGGTGTGCTGCATGCATTTCTTCATCAGGTTCTTGGACCACACCTCCATCTGTGCAAAAGTGCCAGAAAGAAGAGGAGCCAAAGCAAAACACCTGTAGAAGTGCCATTCCCCCTCTGGAAAAGGCACTGAAGCTTTCCTATTCCAGTCAAGACATTTCTTCCTTACAATAATTAAAATACACCTCATCTTCAAGGAGAGGATAACAAAGGTTGAAGTAACTAGCTGACTAAGGCAAACAGCACTAACTTCCCTCCTCCACTACCAGCAAACAGTTTCAAGTTTTCCAGACAAAAAAAAAAAAGCTGAAAGGCAGAAAACAAAATAGACACTTAAATTACGAATTATTTAAATTGAATTTCATATGAAAAATGCTCAGAAGCTGCCCTGTTTAAGACAAATCAAGTTTTCTGCATGGCTAGAGTCACATTAGCGGAGAAACAATAGCCTCATGTATTTGCTAATCTATTACCATCAAATTAGAAATAGAATACTGCATTAGCATGCAAAAGGCTGCAAGCCAGCACTACAGGGGAAACTGGTATTTCTGTGGTAAGCACTGCAGAATGGCAGCATAGATTTGTATAAATAATGAGTCAGAAGGAAAAAGAGTGAGCTTGCACTGTTCTGAGGCTTATGTGCCTTGATTATAATATTGATATTACATTCATTTTAATGTGTCAACTGTTCTAAAAAGTCTACCGAAGGGCAACGTTTTACATTGTTGTGCAGGGAGCCTCTCTTTCCCTCTCTTTCATTTCCTTAAGAAAAAAATTAAAAGAATTAAAGCTCAGATGTCCTGAAATCTTTCATCCACTGATGACTGCCAACATTCAAATTAAATTCAAAGGGTTTACTCCAGCTCTCAGCCTTAGCTATATAATTTACAAAGCCTACTCAAAGTCACTCCAACCTAATTTGCAGTTTAGCAGTGATTATCACTCACTGACTGTACCTACCTGAAGTTTTTCTTTTGAAGATGAGGGGAAAAAAAAAACAACTTGTGACACCAGCATCTTTCCTCTGGGCAATGCTTCAAGAGAGATTACCAGCAGGTAGCCTGGCACGCCACATGCAGCCTGGTGCAAGCTTTATTCCTACCTATTCTCATTGTCTTGAACAGAGCCCGTGTTCCAGTCACTGAAAAGCCAGGTGAGCCCTCCACTGGACTGTAAATTTCACCTCTCTGGTCTCAACTGAACCTTACTTCTCCTTCAAGAAGTTCTTTCTTCATTCTCAGAGGATATTAGCAGAGATGCTGACCACCGTCTCATACACATTACTTATGTTCAGGTCTTAGATTCCCCTGCCTCTCTAGTAAATTTGTATTTTCCCTCAGCAGCAACAGCAGAGCCCCTATAAATATTCATATAGTTGCTGGCTTTGCTGCCTTTTGAGGTTAAAACTCTGCTACCTTAGGCAGTGGGCACACCTGTATGATTTTTAACATAGTAGGGAAGCCAAATTGCTAACGAAGCTGTTAAAAGAGTTCAAACTATGTCTTAAAGGGAAAAGAATTACTGAAAGGAAAAAGATGTTGTGGTGCTTCCTGAGGATAGTCAGACCATGGATTTACCTGAGGCCCTCTGAGGTACATGAGGCATTAGACAAAGCATTGTCCAAACCAGGTGGGATGCACCTTTTCCCTAAAGTCCCTATTTACACTGACAACAGTGACCAGTGACCAGCAACTGAGTCAGAGCTGATGGGTTTCCCATAGGCAGGGACATCATAGAATCATAGAATGGCCTGGGTTGGAAGGGACCCCAAGGATCATCAGGTTCCAAGCCCCCTGCCCCAGGCAGGGCCACCAACCTCCAGATCTGGTACTGGATCAGGCTGCCCAGGACCCAATCCAACCTGGCCTTGAACACCTGCAGGTATGGGGCACCCCCAACCTCTCTGGGCAGCCTGTGCCAGCACCTCATCACTCTCTCAGTGAAGAACTTCCCCCTGATGTCCAATCTAAACCTCCCCTCCTTCAGCTTAAAACCATTCCCCCATGTCCTATCACTGTCTGTCCTTTTGAAAAGTTGGTTCCCCTCCTGTTTATAATCTCCTTTTAAATACTGGAGGGCCACTATGAGGTCTCCCCGCAGCCTTCTCTTCTCCATGCTGAACAAGCCCAGCTCCCTCAGTCTGTCCGCAAAGGGGAGGTGCTCCAGCCCTCTGACATCTTTGACTTGGCACATGTCTTCACAGGGCACTCAGGGTGAAGGATACGCAGCAGTCTCAAGGGAACTCTGCAAGCAGGTTATGGTTTTCCTAGATGTATTTATGCTAACTGAAGAGTTTAGCATGGGATCTTTTCTGAACCTTCACTGTAATCAACCAACAGGTCTCTTCTGTTGAGGCTGCCCAGAAGGCCACATGCTACCCCAGGCTGGGGCCTTGAAGGTGGCTGAGCAGCAGCTGGGGCACGTTGCAGAGCAACACTGCAGCCACACAGACTGTGCTCCTGGGAAATGCAGGTTTAAGGCAACTGTGACTACTGATTATTTTAACACCAAATTTGGCAAGTCATTTTGGCTGAAAATCTGTCTTAAATATAAGACTTTTCATTTTGACATCATCCAAATGTTTGGAAACATTTCACTTAAAGATGAACTGAAGTGTAAGTACATAAAGCAAATGCATTTCTGAAATGAAGCAATTCCCAAAGACAACACTTCATCCAAAAACATCTTTTCCCCCTTTGGCTTTTCAATTTCTTCAACAAAGTCAATTTTTCACTGGTCCACTTGGGAATTTGAGGGAGAATTAGGAAAGATGAGCGAGAGACAGGGACAAGCCCTTGTGGCCCAAGGCATCCGCACTGCTCAGTCCCATGTCATTGACGGCAGCGTGCAGAAGATCAAATAAGAGCCAGTCACACTGCAGCACCTCGGGCAAGAGAAACTGAAGAGTATAGTGGGATCCCAAGGCACAGGAACCAAATAAGCAGCCTGCTGAGCATCTGCTGAAACAGAGAACCTGCTTTGCTGTCAGGTTCCAGGAACTCCATATCCCATTGCTTCCAGGTTAAGTCTCTCCCACTTGAATATAAACATAACGAGAGATCCTCCACATGTCACTTAATTATATACTTAGACACCTCTAAACATTGGCCCTAACGTGTAACTGCCTGAGATGCAAGAAAACCAGTGGTCTTCTACTCAAAAGCCATTTAGTCAGCTGTCAGAAGGCAGTACAGCAGTACCTCACATAGGCATACTCCAGTGACTTGAAGGCAAAATCTGGACAGAATTAGGCAAGAGGGTTTGTTTGTTTGTTTGAAATTATCTGCAACCTGAAATACCTTTAAATTATGTAGATTGAGGGCTTAGACCCATTGTTAAATTTTCCTATACTTGAATACATGACAGGAGATTATATTGATTATAATTGAAACATAAAAGGGAAAAACAGCATAGATATCTTCTGTGATCATCCTCTCCTTACAATCCCCATTTCAGCTGAAAACCTGATCTACATTCAGCTTTGCCCAAAGGGGGACAGTATTAGTGGAAACAAAAGCAGGGATTTAAATCAAGCTAGTTGTATCTGCCTCCTCGTGCAGATGTGCTTGCACTGGAAAAGAATTTTTGGAAGAGGCAATTTTTTAGTACAGCTTTGCTGGAATAGCTTGGAAAACTTTCCCATGCAAACAGTCAAGCTGTGACAATCTGTTTGGTAAGGAGATGGTTTATCCTGCATATCTCTATTTGGGCAGGGGCAGAAAGGAAAGGTGATACAGTAATATCAGACGCTTTAGGCTCCAATTCTCCAATCCACTTCAATTTCTTCCCTCTTAAGACTTCCCAAAAACTATGGTAAAAGAGTTATTTATCTGTTCTCTCTGCAACTTTGCAAGAGTTAAGTTTGAATTGCCATCTCCATGTGGACACTGCTGGCTATTAAGATGTGCATGCCCTACAGGGGTGTAATTAAGGAAGCATTAAGATGTTTTCACCAAAGGACAGTTTGTTCATTGCAGCTGCAATCTTTTTTTTTTTCCAGCAGGTTAACTACTTGGCAGCCCTTGCATGTCCCAGAGTCAATCTGCATCTATAAGATGGAGGCGAGTGGGCAGGACAGGGCAGTTCATCTTCTCCATCTCTCATTTATTACCACATCACTCAGCAGTCCTGCTGACCTCCCTCACCTTGGAAACAGGGACCACACACTGCTGGGCCAGTGCAACAAGACAAATTCCCTTTCAAAGAAAAACTACCTGATGAATGATAGAAATATTAATGGCACACAGATACCCAAAAAGTCCAAATATTTTAAAAGCAACCTGTTATTTAATTTACTCCCACTTTCCTCCTCCCCTGCTACTAAATGGTTTAAAGACATATTGCACAAGTACTGGTAATTGTGCAGGTATAGTTATGTATGATTACAAACAAAATTATCACACTTTGTCTTCAGCCTGAAACAGCAGCCACCTCGGGGTTTGTGAATGGAAAACATTGTGCTCTGTCCTTACACAAGGGCTGTTGCAGTTTGGAAGTCTCCTGAGGGTCAGTCTATAGCTTCCAACAGCAAAATGTCGTCACAGGTATCACCCACCACACTGCCACCGTCCTGAAGCAGCGACGGAAGTCGTGAGGAGGCAGCAAAACAAAGGGTAGCTCCCCAGGTGCTTAACAGGAACGGACCATAACCAGTTCAAAGAAAAAACTGCTTGACCCAATGCCAAAACAAGAATATAAGGCATGCAAAACTTCTTCCTCCCTGCCAAGATCAGCTTGTCTGCTGCTGCCCAACCCAGCGTGCAGGGGCTGGAAGACCCTGTAGGGTCTGTGCTCCACAAAGGCGGTGTGTCTTCCCTGCACCCAGCCCCATGTTCACTGGGGGACCAGGACAGCTCACAATGCTCAGAAGAGGAGCAGAAGAAAAGAAAACCATGAAGAACGGAAACACCAGGGCTCAGTCTCTCTGGGGACAGGAACTAATATGGGATGTGACTTTAAATGTTAGTAACACCTTTACCTTTGTTGATGACAGAAGCTCCTAAGGGGTCTTAAACCCTGTGTATACCCAGAGGCAAACTACTGCCACCAGCACGGGCTCTGGCTATGCCAACTGTACACAGCTGACCGCTGCTGAAACTCAAGGTGACATTCCAGTCAACATTCATAACACCATCATCCAGAACCCGTAAACTCCAACTGAAGTGAAGTAGGCTGAACAGTGTCAAAGCAGCTCAGAGTGAGACCAGCAACAGCTCAGCTCTGACACCATAACTCCTCAAGTCTTCTCCTTTAAGTTTCAGGACACGATAGAAAAGCAGCATTTGTTTCTCTGCTCTGTTTCCTCCCGTTTTCCCCATGCATTCAAAGTCTTCACCCCCCCCCCCCCCTTTACCCCCTGGTAAAGAAGATACCAGCACAGCTTCCCTTCTTGGGCTCTTCCACGCAGCCCAAGCCCTCTGCAGAGCAATCTCTTGGAAACAGCTACACAGCAGCTACAGGAGAGCATAAAAGATTAATCAGGTACAGGATAGAGCTCTATATACAACTTGGTATTTAAAGTGCTTCTGCATTAAGAATCAGATAAATCCTGAGCAGGAGAATGAACTTCTCAAGCAAGTTTAAGTGTGCTTAGATCTGTGATTGATAGATATGAGTGACTGGTTCATACTCTAGGGTGACGCTATTCACACTCTCTCCTCTGACAACAATTCCAGAATAAATTGCCCTGACTGACAACGACATAAAAAAGCATTATTCTGGAAACCCACTCACTCAACCCATAACTACATGACCGTGCTCTAGTTAAAATACCAAGCCACTCAGTGATTAATTTTGGTGACTTAGTCATTTTTATTTTGGGGAAGCAATGGTTGTGGTGCATAATGATGAATCCATTTTGATTTTAAGGTGTCTATCATCTGAAAAATGACTTTCAGATTAACACTTCCATTCATTGTCATTCGGCAGCTCCCAAAATATTCTCAGGAACATGTTTTGGATTGTTTTGGTAGGAGCAAACATGTTGGTAGATCAAAGAGCACAATAGCAGGAGATTTTAAAATGAAAAAATGCCAGTTCTGAAGACACTATGTAGAACCTAGGAGTCAAATTTGTTATTACTACTTTAGCATTTTTCTTGCCTGCAGTTCAGTCAAGTCTGGACCCACACACAAATAACATAACCCAAAAACAGTTTACATACGTAAGATAAGTCATAACTGAGTTAAAACAAATTGATGGGGCAGACACAAAGGGAATGAATTGCAGATCTGAAATATGAGCTGTTCTTTTCAATCAAGAATTGGTGTCATGAGTGAAACCAGCTTCTTCCCATTTCAGACCTTAGCAAGAATGAAATTTATCTTAGTGGGACCTTGTTAGCAATTTGGCTGAGGTTTCAGGAAATTAGAAGAGACAGGCTAGGACATCCTAAACTGTGTTGTCTTCACAGAGAATTAAAATACTTAAAAAAAAAAAAAAAAAAAAACCCTCTTTTTTATCCTTCAGCTAAGTAGCTGTGACCCCTGGCCAGTGTTCAGTGGGGAAGAAGCTGTAATAAGCAAGCAGTCTATTTGCATACTCCCTGTCATTACCTTAATAGCACTTTAAAGGAATTGGGCAATCCAAATTTAGTGTGTACTGAGGATTGCTGTTAGCACAGTTAACTGAGATAGCAAAGATAATTCTTCACTACTGTTAGGGAAGAAAGCCAAAGAAAAAAAGCAGTGCTCCAAGTAACTTTTTCTAAAACTGCCATATCTGGACTGAAGTATAGGCTAGAAATAAGCACCTGGGATTCAACACTCCTCCACGAGGAGGTCACCTCTGTGGCCTGCCTAACAGTCCTGCGCTTTCCATGAAACCTGCCACACCATCGGGCTGCAGCATGCATTTCCCTCCCAGTGCAGTGTACCAGCATTACAACACTATGCTGCTGCACAGCTTGAAAGAGATGAAGAAATTCTCTCCTCCTGCTGAACTCCCTCGAGATCCCAGGCAAATATTATGAATATTTACAGGGTTTTCAGTCTACTTCATCAGCCCACCAGGGACTAACCTTAGATAATATAACCATCAGCAAATGAGAAGCCAGTAATCACCTCCACAATTTGTGATGTGTTTTCCTTACTTCAAAGCCCCATGTACCGCTTGCTCCAGCGGTATGAAAGCATTACGGTACACTGGTACAGATTACATTTCTCCATACTTCCCTTAAACTGACAGTCTAGGAGAGACCCCTGCTAGGGTCTAATCTTACGGCCCTAGCTCCTACCAAACTCAGTTCATTTCAGGTGTTAACTGTGGTTTAATCTCTGAGACCGTCCACGCTCAAGCTACCAGCTAACTAAATCACTTTCAGCAAGAACCTAGCCACGCAGGTACCCATTCAGTACTCAAGGCAAATTGCACAGGTCAGTACATAAGGCCTGCAAGTCATTGCCTTTATTATTTATTCCTCTGTTCAGTTTGTTTCTCAGTAATCCCTTCTCACCCCTAGCAAAACCATGAGCTGCAAGGAGCACGTGTAACTCAGGGCAGAGCTGTGCAGTGCTCCTGTGGGTGCTGAGCTGCTGCTCCGCACCGGGGCAGGGACCCACCTGAGGCCCCTTCCAGCTGCCAGAGAAGAGCAAAGTGCGCTGCTGGCTGGGTGCAGCACCAGGCACCAGCTCCATCCTTAGGTTTGCAGCTCCAGGCACCTCTGGGAAGCTGCAGATGCCCTGAGAAACAGGTTGCTTCTGTTGTTCCCCTTTCCACATGGAGAAAATGTTTTCTTCTCATTTCTGGCTGCGTTACAAATGGTTCAAAGGAAAACAGCACATAATGCAGGCCATAAAGCTCAGAGCAGACTACATACAGATTGTTTGCCAAATATCACACCTTATGGACTGGCCGCATTAGCACAGCAAGGGAGAGAGAAGAGTGCTGGTGAGTCATGAATAATACATGCTGCATGCTGCATTCTGCAATCGCACTTAAACTGTTTGTTTTCCCTATTACCAATGGAAATAAGCAATATAACATTGTAGGGTTTAGTAAGCACATATTTTGTTTCACACAGAGGAATATGAAGTCCTGGGTGCAGGAAGAGCATTATCTAGGCTTGCACTTTCTAGGTGCTGCTACCTAAGCACAGAAGGTCAGTGGCTCCTGGCAGTGCTACTGAGCTACTCTGACAGAGGAACAGTGCACAACTGAACAGACCTTTCAGTGTAGCGCAGGCAACCAGCGTGTATCGTGAGCAAAGAAAACAGAACTTCAGTACAGCCCTTGCTTCCTTTGAAGACTATTGCCATGAGACAATAAGCAGCCTTTTGGTGTTCCTCATTCTCGGTTCTGATTCTGGATCTGTGGGGGCAAGCCCAGAAGCTGATGTAAGCCAAGCATTCCTCTGTAATGTCAGAAAATTTAGAATCACAGAATTGCAGGGGTTGGAAGGGACCTCTAGAGATCACTGAGTCCAACGCACCTGCCAAAGCAGTTCCCTACAGCAGGTCACACAGGCAGGCATCCAGATGGGTCTTGAATATCTCCAGAGAAGGAAAATTTACAGCATCACTGGGCAGCCTGTTCACTGGCACAACAAAAATACCCCACTCACATACACGAGGGCAGACCTCTTGCAAAAAGCTAGACTGAAGGGCTGAGGAAAGAGAGGAGAACCACGCCTCTAAGGAAAAAAGGTCACCATAATTATTTTCTTGAGAAAAAGCATTTTCTCTGCTTTTCCTCCAAAAAATAAAAAATAAAGTAAGAAAATCCTCTAAACAAATAAAAAACGCAAGAGCTGGAGGCAGTCACCCAGCATGGAAAATGAGATCAAATCCTGGAAAGTTATTAAATGGAACAGAAAATAGTCTTATAATGGGAAATGTCAGGCAACCCCAGGAAAAAGTAAAGCTTCCAGTCCCACCTGTAATCACCACCACCGCACTCTTAATAGGTTATCTACAATTATAGGCAGATGGTGAGGGATGGTGCAATCTTCTGCTGATGTTGGTGGTTATATATTTTGTTTAACAAAACGCTCAGGCAAATTAAGGGCACTCCTGGAGATTTCTCCTTTCCTTCAAAGATCACCTCACACATCAGAGGGTACAACTTAGCAGCCATAACAAACAGCGTAGAGAGAAACTCAAAGCAGCTGACAGCTTCTGTTTTAAAGTTTTATAATATCTGTTGTTCTAGTGTATTCTGAAAGATTATAACAATTATTTTACAAAGTCTATATCATGTAAGGCTCGTTTACTGCAAGTGACAAATAAATCATCTAAGAATTCTGTTTTGGAGAAAACACAAAGGAAAAAGTAAAATTGTCTTATGCACAACCAGGGCATGACAAGAGATCATTTTCAGATATAAGTTTGGCATAAATATAATTTATTTTTAAAAAACAAATTTGATAAGACATTTTAGAAAGGCCCTTTTGTGCTTTTAAAAGAAATTGCATTGTGCTCAGAATACTTCAAGGAGGTGTTTGGGTTGAAATCCTTATTTCACCAGAGCTGATCTTCAAATATTAAGTTAAAAAGTGCCCCTACTTTTCACATGAAAACCTTATTTAAATCCCCATAAGTTTGCCGGAAAACTCATTTCTGTTATAATCACTCTAAAATGTTTCTTCTTCCAATATCAAAGAAGTAAATTTATACACTGAAATGATTTGTGGAAGTTCTTTATTACTTCTAAATTGGTTTTTGTTCTGTTTAAACATAAAAAGTTGCACTTAAACATGAAAATTTCATTTCCCCCTTAGACATTTAAAGGTAGCTTAATTTCTTGAAGATCTGTTTGCAAATAATATTTTTCATCTAAAGAAAGGATTACATATGGCAGCTTCTTTATATCAAAAAGAGATAACTGCTTGTAATCAGCAGTACAACAACTGCACTGCAAGTGGCAATGAATACAAGAGGTCACTTCAGGTTAAAGGTATGAAACTAGTTACCTGAAAACACTTAACCAGCCACAACATTAAACACTGGAGGTATGAGGTGCCTGTTCAAGTTATTGCAAGAGAGCTGAGGTGTATTTAATTACTGATAAATAATTTTTGAAAGTTTTATCTAATTAATACTTAAAGTTCCTGTGATCATGTGGAGCACTTGAAATAGGTGATCTTCTCTTAAACTCTACTGAAACTTCACAAAATAAAACAGAATGAAGAGACGTTAAATTCCTGTGTTAGCAATGTTCTGATAGCATCCTGTCATAAGATGAAGTCACTGTAATTACGATGAACTTTGTTGCACACCTACTCACAGATCAACTATTCATAAGAAGAGACAGCTAACAAGGCAAACGCACAAAGGCACCCAAGGAAGGAAAGATCAGAGGAGCATGTTTTGAATACTATTAAAGCTCGATGGAGGTGTGGCTTTGTTGTTTTTTAACTATCTAGAAGGAAAACAATATAGAAGTTTGCTAAACTGAGCAAGCTGGGGGGCTTTTTGCATAGCCTTCATCTTAGTTCCACTTTTTCTGGTCCTTCTGCAAGCAGACCACTGACAGGCTCTCTCAGAGAGAGCAAACAGCCACAAGTCTGAGCTGGGAAGCAGCAGCTCTTTGCATTCAGCACTGTTCTTTCATCACCTCTGGTACAATGAGGTTAGCTCGATCAGAGGCAATTGCATTCGTTGTGAAAAAAAATATTACATGTACGCACAGATTAAAGCATTACATTTGCAATTTAAGATAACAGTTTCTCCTGCTAAACACCATAAATTGCATATTCTTAGAAATGAGAATAAACTGGCATGATAAGCAGATAAATTTAAAGAAGATTTAAGATTCCTAGTATTAGTTCATTCACTTGTCTTAAAACAGGTGTTAGAATGGAGTAAGTCTGTGGCCTAACGCATGGAGCAACCCTTTGAGGGTTGTGGAGCAACACAACTTGAGTTTAGTTGATCAAACTTTCCACAGAGGACTGCGAAGAAAGGTTGAAACCTTTCAATGGAGTGCTAACGTACCTGCTACACAGCCTCCTGGAGAACCACTCCCAGCATGGTCCGTCAGCAGTCGTTCAGGTCTTCAGTGTCAGAAAGGTTTCTAGTCATAACTATCAATCTTTATGATGCTACAGAAGTAGGCTGAGACCATTGTGTGTTTTAGGACTTGGGCTCAGAGCAATAGACAAGAACTTCACTGTCAAAAATGTAGTATTTCTGGATAACTAAATAAGCTGAAAAACAAAAGGTAGAGTAAGTTGGTTTTACTACACAAGAAAGCTGAAAACATTAAAAGTTGGAGAGATCAGCAGTATTTATCCAACCATAGGTCAATTTTCTTTGCTTAGCTTGT
Source organism: Penelope pileata (assembly GCA_013396635.1). Lineage (NCBI taxonomy): Eukaryota > Metazoa > Chordata > Aves > Galliformes > Cracidae > Penelope > Penelope pileata. The sequence goes on from WBMW01005916.1 coordinate 461,908, forward strand.
GATAAAACTAAGCATCACCTTGTGTTTTCACTTTGGGTTATTTCATACCTCAGATATTATAACTTTAAAAAAAGAAGTCCTCTCTTTAACAGTGAAGAGAAAGCCTTTCATGGCTGCTTTACAGAAATTTAAATAGGACAGCACAAGGTGAAGAAAATAAGAGTTGTGGAAAACTTGCTGACTGCATTGTGACCTCATTCTCTGAGTTCCTGATTTTGAAGGGACTACACCACCAGTTAAACTCTCGAAGGAACAGATATCAAACTTCAGAAAACAAACCTCATCAAACATTAAACACTTCAGCCTGCACAAGATTAAGAAGTGGGATTTTGATATAAATCCTTCTTATGTTCAGGATTGCTAATGCCAGTAGAGGGTTCGCTCTTAGAATTAACAAAGGCGAAATTACTAGGCAAATACAGCACAGCAGAATCATTTTTTTAATTGTTACTTAGGAAGAGCAGGCTTCTGAAGAGCAGCGTTCTTTCTTACCTGCCAGCTCAAAGGAACAGATTGGTTTGAGAAGAAAAACCAGCTGACAGTGTTCTTCTCACACACCTCAGCAACGCCAAGACACTTTGTACCTACACAAATATGCACATGTTTTTAATCAAGACTGCAACTAACCCAGTCATCAAGCTCAAAATGTGTCATAGAACTAAGAACTGTATAAGGAGAATCAAAGCATGACCCCTCTACCTGAACGCCTGCTGAACTGGAAAAAAATAACTCTTCTCTCAGAGACAGTGGGTACCAGTGCAGCTGGAAAATACGACATGGTAAAGCTATACATAGTAACAAAAAAGTTTTTGCATTTTTTAAAAAAATCTAGAAATAGAGAGAAGATTCCAACCCTGTGTGGTCAGCAGTCTCTAGTGAAGAACTGGTTACTAACCTGGGTTTCATACAAAGGGATTGAGCCTCCATCCCCTTTGTCCTTTATTTATACCTCTTTCCTGTAGCATTTTTCTTTTTCTTTGTGAAGGTACTTATTACTGCTGACTTCAGTGGAGCAACCTCCTTGAAGAGCTTCATTTCTTTCCCAGAAATCAACATGAACAAGAGCAGAGCAGTGGTCACTCCAGCATCAAGTGAAAAGACTTCCCTCCATGAACAAACACATTTCCTCTTATTTACTACACTTCCTCCTACATCCTGTACTGCATGATCAAATTAGAATATTCAGTTCAGTATTTGACAGCGAGCTCATAGAGACAAAGGCTAACTTAAGCTGAAAGGATACTCTGTACAAAGAAAATCATTTCAATAGACAAAGTGGATCTACTTGAAGATTTACGTAAATCTATGTAAAGATTTCATCCAAATCCCAGTGAAGTTCCCTGAGTTCCACAGACCTCATTTGGGCCCCAGCTATAAACCACTGCAGCCAAACACAAGTGCTTTCATCCCCAAGAGTTAATGGAAGCTACACGACAACCAGAAGTTGCCCACCAAGGGGCTCATGACCAAGCTGATGACCACCCCACATGCCTGCCTGGGTAGCAATACAGAGCCAGCCACTGAAGGGTTTCATAAGCAAAGAGATTGTTGACAACTGAGTAATAAAGCTGAACCAATGCTGTTCCGGAGCCTCTTATTTCTGGCAACTTCAACTGTCACGTAAAATTTCAAATGACACTGCTCATGCTATGTGATGTAGAGTTGCCAGTGTGACCTTCAGCATGCAATATTTCTTTCACACACCGTTGACTGCATCAAACCAACCAACCAACACTCCGCCTCCCCCGGCTCAGCCACTGCCAGAGCATTCAGACCTGTTCAGGATACTAACAAATCCCTCACTGCAGAGGAAGATGGATCCTATTTGGGTGCGTGACAGAAAACCACTTATAAATTGCTGAACTTCAGCTTTAAACTCAAAGTGTAGTCTGGAGAAATAAAAACAATAAATCAAAAAAAAAAATCATCTTCTTACCAAATACAAATGACTCTTTCTAGTGATTATAAATATAATCAGTGAATTGTGAAGACCATAAATACTTGCCACAGTCCTGGACCTAGCATAATAAACCACAAGAGCAAAATTCCTGCGGGTTATTATGTTACCAGTACGAAGAAATGTATGGATGGTCCAGTTGACTACATTCCCATATTTATGTTTCTGTAATACATGGATCCAACCACAAATTTTAATAGAAAAGCAGAGAAATAAAACTTGGAAATCAAGGCTTCTCTCCTGGCACTTACAAACGCATACCTCACTTTCCACATTACCCAGAAAGAACTAGCAACACACCAATACAAGGCATATCGACACAAGGTCTTGCCGACAGCATGTGAAGTTAACAGTTAACCCTGAAGTATGGGAGTGACGAGATCGACAAGATCCCTAGGCCAGCGTGACTGAGACTACCATTTATTTTTCTTCTCTGTCCTAAATTTCCCTCTGAACATTTTGCTGTACCAGAACAGCACCTCCTTAGCCTGCTCTCTTTCTTTTCAGTTGCTCATAGTTCCCCAGACTGCTTGCTTGCTTTCCTTTTTGTTGTGATTTTTGTTAGAGTGGTTGATGTTCTGGGCCACTGAGTCCAGTTTTATTTCCATTATGTTTGCAGCATCCCAGATCTGCCAGCTATGAGCACTTAAAAACACATTATCAGGAAACAGGAGAGCTGCACTGACTTTATTTAGGCATTAATCTATTCGTAATGCAATAAGAACATTTGGGGACAAAAAAAATCAGAAGCCTGGTTCTTTACAGTGGAAAATACAGCTATTGTCTTTTACGCATGGAGCACTGCATTGAATTGTGCTTAGTCTCAGCTTTTTCCCACCTCTTCTTCTATTGAATATGATCCCCCTACCTCCGTGAAGACAATTACATATTTTTTTAAAAAATAATCATTGTATGTACAGCTCTCTCCTGTCCTCCTTACCCATTCTCTCTACAAGCAATGCTTTCCTTTCTCTTTTAAAAGTGTTTTAAAAAAGATGAACCAAAATAGTCAGAAACTGCTTTCAAATGGGGCGCGGAGGGCCCAAAAGCTCTGGCTGGCAGCAGAGTAGAAAGTGAGTACACACCCAGCTGCTGACTGATGCCCCCGCTTTTGTGTTTACCTCTCAGCCACAAATACTCAAGCCACGTCCTTTCATTATTCAGAGGCCACTGCCACCCATCTGAGAGCCCAGTCTATTCCCTCTGTTGGGCTACCTGATAAAAACAGATTAAAGGAAGTCACCTTCTGTGCCTATGGTGAAAGCAAATATGAGGGAAGAAGATCAATCCATACCATAACACTGAAAACGAAGAATAACAAAAGGCAATGAGGAAATGGTTTGACACAGTGTTATTGCTGGCTAGTCGACACCCACAAGGTTCTGTTGGCACACACAGATGCTGACAATGCCTGCTAACTGGCACAGAGCTTGTACTGCTATGGGTGGGGAGTTGTTGACAGCAGAGCTTCATCGTGCCCTAAGAGTCATTTCTGCCCACATGAGATCTTTGTGCAGTGGTGTACCATCTGGTACAGAAGTCAGAAATGTTGTTCTGTGGACACCTCCTTGGCACTGTGTGGCAAAAACCACTTTGTCATGGAGCCTAATTGTCCCCTGGAATAGTGCTGGGGCACCACTAATGATGGAAGCTGCAGGGGATTAGCACCATGCTCCCTGACCCTCTTCTCTGCTGGCTTTAAAACCACGATAGCTGAACTGCTGTTCTCTCACTACACAACAGCACCTATGGGAAGCTCAACACCATCGAGGGTAAGAAAGGGGAAAATTCATTTGAAGACCACAAAGAATCACCACCTACAAGAGCTACCTCCTTCAGCTAAGGCTGGTTGTATCAGACACCTTTGCAAGGAATGGCCATTTCAGCCACAATCAAAAAAATTAATTATAGCAGAAGTACCTTCTTTGCAGCTGTTGTTTATGATCTACAACAGTTTCTTCAGCTTCACTAGTTAAAATTACAAATCAAAAAAAATATAAATAAATCCATTACCCTTTTGATGAAATCAAACATGCCTTAACATAGACTTCAGCTGTTACCATGCATTCTTATTTTGCAGATCTTTGGCATACTGTTTATCAAAAGGAACTGCTTCAAGTTATGTATGTTTTAAGGGCAGATCTATCATAATTATTTTGCATAGTTGAACCCCAGTAAACTCTATTCAGCCTTCTTGCTTCCCTTTCACTGTCACAGCCAATCTTACATACTAATTAAAAACAGGCTATGCTAATTAGATTGCACTGTTTTCTTGATGAGATACAAAGTCTTTTTTTACTTGTTTGCTCATTACTTACTTCATAAGAGGGACTATAAAGTTACATGACCTTCAACACCATCAGCTCTGCCTTCCATAGCAGGAGAAACAGCCTGTCTTTTCTCCCTCCCAGCCCACGTACCACAAACATCAAATCCAGTTTGGTAACAACTTGCTGGCAACTGACAACTTGCTTTTTCTGTTCTGTGCTTCTATTTCTGTACAAGCACAGTTCTAGGCTCTACTGCAATAAAGAGGAGCAAAGATTCATCTTTCCTCCCTCTGTTTTTTAACCTCAGAGCAGTTAATCCCTGATTTGCAATTCTTTGTCCTCACCTTTTCTCTCTGTTTAAATTTCATCCAAGCATAGCTGATCTCAGCATTAGAGAGTACGTTTCAGGAAACAGTGACTCTAAAATGGAGGACAGGTTCTTTACAGAGTAAAACTCCCAACTGCTGGCAAAGCAACTGAAACTTTGATTTTCTTGGTTACATAAAATGAGGAACAAGTAGGTTATCTAATCGAAAACATCTTATTGTTTTCAAATTCTGTAGGGCTAAAGCACTTATCTGCTGCAGGACTCCCACGCCCTGCAAAGACCATCTCTGGATAGATAATGAAGATATTGCTTCCAAGTTCTCCATGGAGCTGCATGATTGAGCTAGCTGTTTTAAATTCCATGGTTTTAAACAGACAAATTCTGACATCTGATTCTACTACATTGATTTTGACTTGACACATTGCATGGACATCTCCAGGTCTAAACATTGAATAAAATTAAATACATGTGTTTCTTAGTAGCTCTGTAGCAGTGAACCTGATTATTCATAGCAAAAAGACATGTTCGTATGGCCAATGGAAGAAAGGGATAAAAAGATTTTTATAGCATCATAACTGCAAATTATGATTTTTACTTTATGTATCGCTGTATATATAGCTGGTCCAGACAGAAATGTTCATTTAACAAAGTGATCACAGAAGCCACTAACCAGGAATCTACATCCTTCACAATGAGACCCAATATTGTTCTCCAGAGTTCTTTCTCAATCTATTCATGATTCATTTTTTCTTCACAAACCCTAATTTGTCACCAAATTTCTCTTATATTCATTTGACCTCCACACAGTGATTCTTTCTGAGGCTTCCACTGTGCCACAAGAAATTCCTGAAGCTTTTATGCCAGTAATAAATACATCTATAAACAAAAGATGGTCCTAAATTACAATGTTGGGTCTGCACTCTACCTGAATTTAAGTGGTTCAAAATTCCCGTTCTACATGTTAAAACTTTCTAAATCCTCACCATCTGACCACTGACGTTTATGTACAATCAGAATTAGTAAAGTTGAATGACTTTGTGGTTTTACCTCTGGGAAACAGGTCAGGTTCTGGAGGAAGCCTGGTCAGTAATACGCTCTTCCCTGCACTTAAGAATCCTTCCACTACCTGAGAATGGGAGATGACTTGTCCCTGAGAGTACCAGTCCTAAAATACATGTGAAGGAGTTGTAAAGAGCTGTGACAGGAATAATCTCAAAACACTTTTCACAGTAATTTAGTCTCCTCAGACTGCATGGCTCAATTGTCTTTGTGCCACCTGGCTGGGCTAGATCAATGATAACCCTTTGGCCTGAGCACCTAATTCTCCTTGCAAGACTTGTCAGATCATTTCCTGGCCTGCAAGGGATAACTATGCACTCAAGTACTGTTTGTTGTAACTATTGTCTACAAAGACCACTCACAAAATCCAGTATAGAAGATACCAAAGACAAAGCTCTGAGACTGAGATGTGCAGACACAGCCAGTGGGCTAACTGCTTTTCCCCATCCTATCCTGAGTTTGCAACAACTCCCAGAGGAAAGCTCTCATCTAGTACATATCATGGTGAGGTTTTATGACTCCTCTGCTGCCAACAAGAGCAGTGTTACCTTCTTCTATACTGAGTTGGCCAGATCAGCTTCTATCTGATGGTCATACCTTCCCCTGGGCAACCAGCTCTCAGCTGGTCCAACTCACCCAGGCTGCAGTCCCCACAGAAGCTGTCAGAGGACACAGGAAGCCAAAGCCACCACAGGACAAGCCACACCAGACATGCTCACAGTAACTGACCTGTCTATATCTATCTTCCTCCTCACCCTGTCTTTTTTCCACATGACCATCAAGCTGCATTCTCAGCATCTGAGAAGCCCCTTGCTAACCAGCCTGCTACCAGGGGAGAGCTCGCTGCTCCTTCCAGATTCCTCCACACAAAGGGATATTGAATTGCATCCTCTGTTCTCCTGGAAACTGAGGAGTTCAGAACTCTCATCACCTTCAGCAAAACCTACTGCTGCTTGTCAATCACTGACTTGCTCGATGGCAGCCATTAACTCCTCTCCAAATAGCTTTATTATTTTATTCATGCAATAGTGCTGCTGTTTAGCAGCCAGCATACTTCATCCTGTAAGAGCTTGTTTTTCAGTGGTGGTGCAGCTTGTAAAAACCACTTCGTGAAGCACTATGTTTTTCTCCTGGGTGAAAAGTGCTATTCAAATAAAGATCATTGACATTTTATTAAGCATCTCTCATTGTGGCAAACATTTTGCCACGGGATGTCCTTTAAGACTGGCTCAGGCACTCAACACTGACTGTAACCCACGGTACCAAAGTATGAGGAGGTCCTGAACAACCTCTGGCTGGTTTATTCTGTCACCTAAAGCTGCATTCAATCAGTATTATTTCTGGGATTTACTAAGCTTTTACTGCCTCAAGAGAGCTTAGGACTCAGAAGCAAATTTAGCTACTTAAAAGAAAATATCCATTGTATTATGTAAAGCTATTCTTAGCACATACACATAATTTCTAAAGAGCATAAGTCACAGTAAGTGTTTTAAAGTGTTTCATAAGAAAAATGGTAATTCAATGGGAAGTTTCTAGCCTGGCAGTCCAAAGCAGGTAAGTTCAGGTTAAACTGTTCACAGCCAATGGGAATCTGATATCCTGAGGGACCAAGGACAAGTCTAGACCCCGCGTGTAAAATCACCTCACATGGATATGCTCAGATTGTCATGCCTAAGTAAACTCTGTCCCCAGAACCAAGCGGTTGTGGTCAGTGGTCAGCAGCAGCCCCAGCTGCCAGAGGGCAGAGCGCACCTGGCCAGGCACTGCAGGCGGGGCCATAGAAACAAAACTGGCGAAGAAAATAGTAAGGATAAGCTAACAAGGTAAGTGTACTATAAAATTTTAGACAGATGCCTTCCTTCACCAGCTCCTCTACCCCTGCATTCTGTATGTACAGGCAGCTGGATGTCCTGCCTACCAGAAGAGACTGACAGCTGAGCAGCCTGCTCACCTGCTCTTATTCTAGAAACCTAAAGCTTTTGGCATGATTTCATATGCGAGGGCTATCAACACAAGCCTCTCACTGCTAGCAAATGCCTTCTCCTTTGTACCCTAGCTCCATATTAACAGGATATATATATATATATTTTCTTATCTTTAGGGCAGGCTCATTTGCTGTCACAAAGTTCACATAGCCAGTGGCAAATCGCACCACGTGTCTAGTTTGCAGAAGGCAAGGCATCATATTTAGTGGGCCAATTACATGAGATGAACGGAGCTCAGGTGCCAAGACCAGAGCTGAAGACAAGAGAGGCTACCTGATGAAACAAACCATTAGGATGAACCGTATTTCAAATGCCCCTGCCTCCCCACACACACCTTTTTAACTTCTCCCTGCAATTGCAATTTTTTATTTGGGAGCTGGGAGAAGCCTGGGTTGTGGCCCCAGGCTCCCACGGTAGTGGTATATTATGAGGAGTATGCTTAGGGTGACAGTTATAAACATGGTCTCCAGAAAAACACTTCATTTACAAAACAGATTTGACAGCTCAGTTTGTTTGCAATGCAGAGCACTCCTCCCAAGCCCCCACATGGGCTTGTGTGCCTTGATTACATCTTTGATGCCAGCTCTTCCACAGAGACCTCTGAAATGGAAGTGATGAATGAGGTCCTGTCAGGCTCCGTTCCCTGGGTGGCCTTGAATCCATCCACTTATCTGTTACACTGCCAGCCCTGACAGTGATGAGCACAATGCAGGCAGCTGACAACACTCCTATTCATTACAAAAAGGAAAAAAGAGAAAAAAGAGAGATGGAAAGTCATATGCTTGCCACCCTTCAGTGCTTCGCTCACCTACTCTACTTTTATAAGACCTGCTTGGGGAGGAGATGATGAAGTCTGTTTATACAATTACGTGGAACCGGAGATTCAGCATCCCTATGCTCCACTAAGACTGAGCATCAAACTGCCGAGATGCTGGCATTTCTTTTTCTTTTATTTCTTTAATTAAGTTGTCTGTGGTTCACATTTACTGCAGACATGCGTTCTGATGCATCTGTCACATGCACAATGGCCACAGAGCAGCACGATGACACTTCTCTTTTTGTACATCACCGACGCATCATCTCTGCTAACAAAGAAGTATCTCACAGAAGGATGAAAGCTGGGAAGAACTGCTAGCGTGGTTTGCTGCAATTGTAGCAGACAACAGAGCAGCCTTGTTTTCTCCATACTCCTAATTAAGTAGCAAAGTTTCTTGCATGAGGGGTGCTCTCTTCATCTCCAGCCTGCTGCCTGAAGCAGTCAGTGCTGCTTGGTGACTTGTGTTCTCAGGATGGACCCACAGGAGCTCACCAGCAAGTTTCTTCCTTAACAGAGGCTGGCAAGGTGATGTGTACTGAGAGCCATCACGCTTTTCTAAAGCTACAGACCAAGGAAGAGAAACAAATAAAACATTCAGACCTACAGCTCAGAGCTTGTCATCTTTCAGGCAGATGGACGTTGCCTAGCCTCACTCTTTCCTCACAGACTTCTTGAATTAAAAGTCAGTCACACAAGCCTGAATTTATACCTTAAAACAGAACACAAACCACAGCATTTGTATTCCAGGAACACCAAGTCTCATCTGTGAGGCAGGCTGAAAAAAAAAAAAAAATTTTTCTAAACCACTATGACAAAAAAACAAGGTTTTTGCTTTTAAACCCAGAATCTTTTTCCATGATATGTTTTAGTTTTCCACCACTAAGACAAAGAAGATCCAATAAGTGCCCCCCACAATGCCACTTCAATGTTTTATTTTTAAAAGACCAACCTGGTTATTTCCTGCCTTTTTTTCCCCATTACGACTCAGATTTCCTGTGCTCTGTCTCACATACTATACCAGGGAAAACTCATTTTGCACTAGAAAAGGACACATTGCAAAACAATTCCCAGGACCATTTCAAGTAAATGTCTCAGATTTTGCTCAGAACTCTCAATTCTCACAGGAGGTCTAAAAGAAATGATTTTATTTCTACTTTCCCAGAAGAGAGAACTTTCATAATGAGTGTTGGATTTATCCAATTAATCACTTAAATGGCATTTACTTTTATTCAGCTATCTGAGCTCTGTCCATAGTCACTGGGAAGAGATGGTTCCGAAAGCAAATTGCATCTGAGAAGCATTTTATTTTAGAAACCTCTCTTTAGATGGACCCTTCAGGTGCTTCTCCCTCTTCAGGTACTCCTGAGGGAGAGTCAATACCTAGACGCCTAACTTTGGTTAACAGTCAGATGTCAAAGTAATGACTGCAGAGACCTTTCCTTTGTTTTCTGGCATCTAGGTGCTAAACCTAGAGCTCTCTAAAAGCAATGATGCTTGATTTAAGGAACAATAGCTCCCTCATTCACAAACAATATTACAATTCTTGAAAACTCTATTTAAAAGCAGAACATTTCTTACATGGAAAGCAAACACTCTGCCTCTCTTGTTGTTTTAGGACAGGCCTTCAGGCAAATGTAGTGGAAGAAATACGATATAAAAAGTACACCTGACAAGACTTTATTACAGAAGCAATGTGAAAGACCCAGTGGCAAGGTAATCTGTACAGGCTGCAATTTTAAATTCATTTATTTTAATTATTTTGCCTATTTAATACACCAACACACACTTTGGCTCTAATCATCTCACAAATCGCAAACCTGCAGAAAGCCCAGCCTGTGAATTAGTGGTTACTCATGTACATCTTAATATCTCCCTCTGCCAAGCTTCCACAAACCATTTAGTAAAACCTGGAGACATTGGTAAAACCTTACCTAAAAAAACCTGAACTTTTATTCAAATAGGTGGTGCTGAAACATTTATTTTAAAAAGCTGGAAGGCGGAGTATGAACAGCTCTCTCTCTTAAATCCTACAGGCTTACAGGTTCAGCCCTACCTGCTGACTCAACTGCTGCAACACCCCATAAGGAAGGAGTCCTTCTAGTAGGCAGCTCCCAAGCTTTACAAGCCTGGGACAGATTTGTCCTACAAATTGAATGATCCACTCTGCCCTCAGCAAGGATTCTATTTTCTGCACAGGTTTAAAATCCCCTCTCATCATTTAAAGTGGGAGCACCACAGACAAGGAAGAAAACAGAAATCCATAAGATCTGTGCTGCCGCGGATGTACTACAGAAGATGTTCACTACTGGATTAACCTCTAGCAGACGCTGCTCCACTGGGGACGCTGAGTAAATCCTGTTTACAGCAGTAGTAAATCTGAAGCTCAGAAAGAGTGCAAACAGTATAAACAGAAAGCCCGGCCCTTATCTCAAGTTGTAAGATGCAGGAGAAACGGCTCTGCCTGCTGATGAGACACTGTACAAGGTCTACAGTACCATTTAGAGAGCCAAATCAATCCAGAGTAATTCTGTTCTCTCAGCCTTAAAGATACAATAAATCAATTAGCATTTGTCTGCACTACCTGGACGTGTTCCTGAAGAAAAAGAACACTGTAAAAAGAGTTGTCTTTAAAAGAAATAAATCTTTAACTACTGAAGCAAGCATGCTGCAAGCAGTTACTGAACTTGATTAGCCAGCAAAAAGCAGTAAGCCAACAGCAGAAAGGCAGAAAAACAAGAGAAATAACAGACTAATATAGGCTGGTGTAATGCTAGAACCACAAAGACACGCTAGGTGCTAGTGATCTCAATAATCATACCCAGTCCTGACACTGGATATTCTGCAAATGAGTAATGGGTTTTTAGAGGTCTCCCCATGGAGACAAACACACACCATCTCTTCTGCCCAACTTCTAAACAAAAGCCTAGCATTTGGCAGATGGTGATGGTTGTACAGACGAGGAGAGCCACAACTGCGTCAGGAGACACGGAAGTGCACGCCTCACACACTGGTGGCACAGTCACAGGGAAAGATGTTCAAGTCTTTACCCTGCTTGTAACCCTGACCACTTTCCTCCATAAAGCCATCGCTGGGTAGGAGCAGTGCTAGACCTGAACCTATCCTGCAACCTGGTGCCATCAGATAAGCACAGAAAGTGGGGCAGGGCTCCCTTCCTGGTGCTGCAGGGCACCCTGCACACTGCCTTCCCCAGGACACTGGGTATTGCTCCTGTAGCACTCGACAGAGTTAATCAGTGATAGTCATTTACTGATCTCCCACAGCTTATCACCCAAAATAATCTGCAAAATGTGGCAAGGAATGTATTTATTTTCTGTTCCAATATAAGCACAGCATATGGCACTGGCATTCAAGAGTTCCCAGAAATGACTGCAGTTATCTTCTCCAGCTTATCATTTTTGAGCATGAAATCACAAATGCCTAATTGTTTGTGCCTGGAATTGAGCAAATAAAAATATACACTACCCTTAATCCTAAACGATCTTTTTATGAGACAGCCTAGAGCACGGCATTTAGCTAAAGCTACTCACAGAATAGCCCAAGTTGGAAGGGACCCACAAGGATCAACTCCAACTCCTGGCACCACACAGGACCACCCAAAAATCAAACCACATTTCTGAGAGCATTGTCCAAACACTTCTTGAACCCAACTGACCTTGTAGTTAACTCAAATGCAGAATTAGGACTTCTGTACTCATCCTTCCTATTCATCCTGCTTAATGCAGGAAATGCATACTGTCAGTGCTTTGAGGCAGGCAAGAAGGCACAGAAAACAAGTCTGAGCACCTTTTCTTTCTCCCACTTCAGCCAAGGAAACCAGCAGTAGGCTCACTGCTTTCACGCTACGGGGGCTTCTGTCAGTCACAGAGCCACAGGGCTGGAAGGGACTAAAGGGACGCTGACTCCAGCCTGCTGCCCTAGGGAGGGCTCCGCTATGCCTCTGTTATTCCTTGCAGAGGTTTCTCAAGAGCCTTCCTAGAGGCCTCCAGCAAGAAAGAGTCCATGACCTTATTTTCCAGTGGTTTTACCACCATTATCTTTGAGAAGTTTTTCCTAATTTTATCCAGATTTTCCCCATTACAATTTAAGCTCATTTTTGTCCTGCTCATTTTTATGTCAGATCCATTATAAGCTTAAGCTGTATTACAAAGGAATACTAGCAGGCTACGTCTTTCCACCTAGCTTTTTTTTATACTGCCAACCACCACAACACAATCTGCAAAATAGAACGAAGAAATAGAACATCTGAAGGAGTCTCTTGACAAACAGAATGGAGGAAGGAAGATTTAAAAAAATTCAAAAATGAAATGAAAAAATGAAATATTCTGAACTGTTAAAGAACTACTAAACCTGGCAATTCCTTCAGTAAGTTACTGTGGGCTCCATAGGAAGCATTTGTGCAATGCCAATCCGCTGAGAGCTGCCTCTCCTAAACTTGTGGCTAACTCCTGTATTTACACCAGACATGTATTTTACTTTCAAGGTTAAGAACGGATGACTGGTTCCTTTGGCATCTGAAAAATCAGTTTTCTCACTTCCCAGCTGGTTGTTGAACCTTCTGCCTTTTGCTGCAAATGGCCATTGAAGTCTGACTAATCTGGACCCATTTCCATTGCCTTTCTGTCCACCAGTGACAAAAACTTCTTCATTTGCAAGTTCTCTGCAAAGCATGGAGCTGATGGACAAGAATGAACTGTCAGCGTCACTGCTGGGGCAAAAGAATCCATCAACCCCACTAGGACTCTTATTCAAGTTAATCAAAAGCACAGAAACATATTAAACTCCGAGAGTGACTCAGAAATTTCCAGAGTTTCCGAAAAATGATTCTGATCAATGGACCAGATTAATCAAAGAACCGAGAAAGGCTCACAGCTTGCAGCTCAATTACAAGGGTGATTCACTTCTAAGCGTACAAGGCCTTAAAATGGAAATAACCCAAGCAAAGGAAAGGAGCAAATCAAAGCTCTGGGAAGAACTCTACCAGTGCAGAAGCAGGGTAAAGACAGGAGTTATTTTTACTAGCTTCTAACTCCCACACCATAAAAATTAAATACAACTCAAACAGAGAGAGAATGTTTAAGTGAAAATGGAGGACGGTAGCCCAGAAATGTAAGGCCACTCGAATTACTGCCTTGTCCTGCAGCATCAGCCACCCCACCACCCTTGATGCAATGGCACAGGGTCAGGCAGAGGCAATGGCACACTCTCACAAAGTGCCTCTGAGCCCCTAGAAGGGGCTGTCTGGGCTGCATGGAGCTCCTCATACTTCTTAGACTTCTGAAAGTTTACACCCACGGTTTGAGGGCCTCTTTCATCAGCCAGGCAATGATCTGCCTCTGCTGGTGAGCCTGCCTGGCTTCCAAAGTTGAAGTGCCCTTTAAAAACCTTCCCAGAAAAGGTAAGATTTGGAGACTGAAAGGAAGCTCTAAGCTGGTGTTCTGCTTTTCTCTTCCATTCCCTGGAGCTCTTCTGTAGCAGACTGTACGCATCTTCATTTGTCTTCAGACCTGTTTCTCTGCTGCTTCTGATTGCCACTTATGCACATAGTGGTCTCTCTTAAGCTAACTAGTGGGGTCCTGCTGGGGAAAATCTTTTACTTTTTAAAAAGGAGGAAAAAAAGGGGGGTGGGGGGGAAAAAAGACAGAACAAAGAAGTTGTTCAACTTGAAGCCCAAAGTGCCTTTCTTTTCTCATACTGTATGTGCTATTGTTAACTTTTATCAGAGGAACAGATATTTCGGGAATCACTTCAGAGTTACCGCCACAACGATTGATGACCAGTCAAAAGAAACATCCAGAAAGCAATAAGCTGTAAAAAGGGGAATGCACTCAGCCTGGTTCAGGACTGCCTAGCTGTGCCTTTCAAATTTCTTTCATCGCATCTGTGGCTGTAAGCACTGCAGGGTGAGAACAGGCGAGGGCTTTGTGGAATATTTGGAGGTGCTGATAGGTAATCCGTACTGCCATTGGTAGCAACCTGAGGATAAAAGTTTTAAAGAAATGGAAACACAAGGACTTGTGGGTGTTGTGAAAGGAAAAAAAAAAAAAAAAAGAGCAAGACCAGTGAGATTTATGTAAACCCATTGGGAGTACTCTGGAAAGCTCTTTGATGAAAGATTGAGATTGCTTTGAAAGAGACTGTATTGAAGAAAAAAGCAAGGGTTGTATACAGGGAGGGAGGTTAGCTGGGTTACTTTTCAGTCCTGTCCTGATTTTCCCCCTTCTTCCCTTGAAATTGTACACATGCTATATGAATCTCTCACGCTCTAAAGCCCACTCTGAATCAAAATATCACAAATAAGGGGGAAATTTTGTGGAATGTGATTAACTTATGCTGCTGCTAGCGCCGAAGCCAAGGGCAGTTTATGTACGGGAGGAATGAGAGAAAATGACAGCAATGGAGACTTAGATTATACAGAAGGCATGTACACAAACATGCCTAACAGAAAAGCATATACTATCAGGGAGATGTTGGCATCTGTAGGACCAACACTCAACTCAGTGCCAGCTAAGCAATTGCATGCTACCTGCAGATATATTTCTTCCATGCTCTCAATTCTGATATTTGGTTTTTTGCTGGTTTTTTCCTTGTTTTTTCATTTGTTTGTTTTGGTTTTTGTCCTGTCTGGGGTAAAGTAGGAATCCTTTCTATGCTGAACTAGAAGACACAAGAGTTCTGACTACAAATGCCTGCTAGTGAGCATAGCTGACTGGCTGCTACATGCCATGGCTTCCCATTATAGCCATTACAGTAGCATCTAGGAAAACTCCACACCACCATCAAAACGTAAAGCTTGCTGGCGTGAGAAGGCTATTGGATGTTTGTTGCTCTACTTGTTGTTAGTAAGCTCGTCTAAAGGGAATCAATTAAGTTTCCATCCTACCTACTCCACTGAAACAGATTTCCAATGATTAAGTCCAACCCAAGCATACTGCGAAAGAGTATGGGCTGAAATCACATTCTGTGAGAAGCAAGGAAACCTGCTTCTACAGACAGGTTCCATTCTGAGATTTACACAAACCTTTGCAGGTCCCACTAAGAAATCAGTAGTCCTTCAGCCAAACATGGCCACATCAACAACAAAAATGCAAGTACAGTGATGACAAAGCAGAATTACATCAAGTAGTAAAAGCTAAATCTAGGGGAAGTTTAATAGTTATGTTGATTGAGTGTGCCACCAGGAAGTACAAATCCACCTGCATGCAACTCAGCATGAGGTGACTTTTCCTCCGTACAGCTGAGGACTGCTTTTCTTCTCATTAGTTGGTCTGTACGCATGCGATGTTATGTTTAAAAAGACAGAAAACCTTCCTCACCAAGACTAGCAGTAAAGTGCTGATAAGAAGTTTGTTTTAGCTTCTATTTATTTGGCATTATCTCTCTAGTGACGAATGAGCACACCTTCCCCTGTTCTTTGCTATCAGCATCTCCATCAGCCTACGTCTAAGCACTATGGTCCCAACTTACCACCTGACTATACAGCACAAGAGGAAATCGCAGAAGATTCTCACTCATCTGCCAGACATCTCATTAAATATAGTAAATGTACATTTTCTCCTGACTTACAGCACTAATAAAAATGATATGAGAAACTTCCTGTTCTTAGCAATTTGTCTGATACACCTACAACAGTGTCAAATATGATCTAAAACCACCTTAAAGGAAGTGCCAATCACAAGAGTAATCCTGGGTGTGCTGGATTCAGCAGCAGAAGCCAGCAGAAACAAGTCTAGTCAAGCCTCACTTCAGTGGAGCTGATCTCTTACTGCTATGCGTGGTGCAGAGTTCTGCCAGGAGCGCGGCCACCTGCACCCCTCCAGGACAGCAGGAGCCCCTGGGACAGCACAGAGCGAGCCAGGCGATGCAGGAAGTCAGCAGGATTTACCCCACTTCTACTGAGAACAGTTCTCTGACACAAAGATGCTGCTTCTTCGTGCAGGTATCTCTGTGATGTATCATACCAAAGCACACCGAAAGATATTCACTGCAGCAAGTAGCGCCCACGCAATGACCAGATGAATCCATCTCTCTTACAGCAAAACCTTAATTTATTCAGCTGCCTGCAGTGCTGTTTTTCAGCACATGACTTCTGCAAGGCTTTTTGCCCTGTCTCAAGCAGACCGAGGAAAGGTATAGCTTAAGGCACAGGCTGGACATGCATCTGCCTATGTGCACCTCTGCACAGGTCAGCAGCGCTGCCTGTCCACGAAGAAGAGCCAGGCCAACCCCTGCTCTCTCAGCACAGTGTGGAGCCAAAANATGCACTAGGGAAGGGACAATCCTCCCCATCCATTCAATAGGTGCAGAGCAACCACCAGTCCGGGATAAGCTTGGCTCTCCCACTCTGAGCTGTCACATGCTGGTCCCACCCAGAACAATGGCTAAGGAACAGTCCAGCCTTTACAGCACTACACAAACAGACACCAAATGATAGTTTGGCCACAGATGATTTATATGCATAATTGTACCTTGCAGTGCTCCATTTTTGTTTGCAAGTCTTGGTTATCAGAACAACACGCATTTTTTCACAAAGTTGTTTCTGCCTAACTCACAGGGAGGGGGTGAAGCTGATTAGCATTGGGATGAAACAGCCTGGCTCAAAATGCCAGCCGCCCTTTGGTGGGGGATTCTGAGGACTTGAAGCAGGGCCTGGAGATGAGAGGGAGAACAGCTTAAAAGGACACTCTGAAGCCCCAGAACTGAATGTGATCAAAACCAAACTTTGTTTAGAAATTCCTCCTGATCCTCAAAAATCTCTCAGTCATCCAAAGCAGGAGCTCACAGTGCCAGATGATCTGCTTGATGCTCAGCAGTCTCTGGGTTTCTACAAGTCACAAGCCCAACAACGTGCTAATTTTCATTCACATCATGCATTTATGCTTCTCTAGTTTGAACTGACTATTGTAAATACACGGAACTGGTCCTCTGACAGCACATTTCTGCAAATTCACACAAAACCCAAGTAAGTGGGATTTGAGTTTGCCTGTTACGCAAGACAGGTGAAAATTTGTCCTCCACAAACAAAGATCCAAGCGCAGCAGTTGATTCTCAGCATTAATATGCAACCCTTTACACTCCCTGCAGCTGTGCCCCGACCCACACCAGCTCCAATTTCAAGTCCTTCCTGCAGTTCATTCGTGCCCTCTTCTCTCAGACCAGACATACATGAGAGAAGCCAAACCACTCCACGGACACATGATCCAGAGGCTTTTGTGCACAGCCACACAGTCCTTCCACCCCATTCCCAACCCACCAAAGACATTAACAAACAACAGAAAGGGCAAATCAGTCTGAGAGACTGTTTTAAAACCAAATAGCTTGGAAATTACTTCGGTGTTAAATCCAAGTTTGAAGGTCACCTTTATATTACCTTTAATGTTTGCAAGATAAAAAAGGAAAGGTTTCAGAAGCGCTGAGTGCCTACAACTGTCCATGGTCTGCAGCGTTTGTACTCTCTCTGAGGCTAGGCGTGAGCTACTGTAGGTAAGTGAAGCAGGATAATAGATGCATTAGCAACACGTCTCCCTTTGAGAGGGCATTGTTCCTTACATTTCCAGCTTGCATTAATACATCGCTCCTGCTCGGTTCACATAGTTCTTTCACAAAGAGATATCATTAACTTTTCAAGAGACAAAAAATAGAAGGGCATGCCTTTGAACTTGGATGAGAGATATAAGGTATTATCTGGTAATAATCCAGGTTTTTCTGAAACTCAAGGGATCCAACAGCTGCTATTACAATGCAACCGCTTAGCGGAGAATACTGGGCAACATTTATACCTCAACAGAGCATGGCATCCATTTTCCTCATTCTGCATGATTCTCCTCTGAGTCACACAACCTGTTGAAAAACTGCAGCTTTTTCTTACGGACAATTTTTGTTTATATCAGCTGATACTGCTGAAGTAATCCCTACTAAGGAAAGCACAGACAGAATAGCAAAGGCATCTAACAAGAGCTCCTAAAGCACGATTCCAAATCGTGCCCTGAATTTGGGCTGCCAGCTGCTGCCAGTGAGCCCAGCAACAAGTGGATACGAATCCCTGCTTTCAGACACAAGCCACCAACATACCTTCACTGAAAGAGGCAGCTGCATCACCCAAGCTCAGGGAAGCAATGACTGAATAGGCACTACCAAATTTAGGTCAGCTGGATGTAGTCCTTAAGACTGCTATTACATTTGTTGCAGAGAATAAGCCAGTGGAAAAAAAAAGCTCTTGGTGTATCTCACAGCAGGCAGATAGCCTTCAGCTGTGGGAGGCACTAACATTAAGCCATTTGAAGGCAATGGAGCTGTGAAAATTTACAGAGCTCTGTCCATAGGCCTGGGGGGTTCTTGCAGGGTTATGTTCCAGACTTTTTTTTTTTTTTTTTTTTTTTTTAAGGTCCATTACTGCTTAGTAATGAAGAGCAAGGGTAAATGAATTGTATCAATATAGCAGCACTAACGTGATAACATGGAAAAGTGCTGATTTGACTTATGTAATAACACGTTTAGGAAATTAATTTTCATGTATTTTTAATCAGCATGCTCAAGAAGTGCTAATAAAATACTAAAATGTGAAATAGATTAAGTTATAAGGACACCTTAGCAGCTGCATTTCCTCAGAGCTTCTTCAATTATGGAGTATCTAGATAAATGCTTTTGAAGAAAAACAAGGTAAATAGATATTTCGCATTTTCAAGAAACAAGGATTGACTTTGCAGCTCAATTTCTGCCAAAGATAGCCTGCAAGATTCTTTAGTAATTGCACTGATAAGGCAAAAGCACATTAAGGTTAACAAGTGCTATTGTTGCTCCTCTTAATCTTAAATGAGCCAGCAAAACATACATTTATTCTCAGAACGATGTAGCTGTAAATATGAACTTCATTGCTAAAACAGATTAGATGCCAGCTCAAATACCTGCAGAATCTGTTTTCTTCACTAGTCAGGCTACAAAAAGCATTCATAAAAGACACAGATTTGTACTCACTTTTTCAAAAGACTTCTTCTCTGCTTTGCAGGCTACTGAGAAAATCCTCTAAGTTGTTCTTGAAAAAAAAAATATCTCAGCACAGACTCAGTTTTTGCCATCTATCCTTTTTCTGCAATGTGAATTCAAAGTGGTACGAGTTTGTGTTCTCCTATCAAAATACGTCCCCTTAGACTCCCAGGAATCTGAGGACAGAGCACACTGTTGTGAAAATTTAAATTAATGTACCTCGAAGAAGCTACTGTCCTTTTCCTGGAAGTTACCAGTCTCAGCTAAGAGGAATCATTAACAGTTCCCAAAATGATTAAATACTGGGAATCATGTTGAGTGAAATCCCAGGATTTTATTTATTTTACTTTTTTAATCATGCTGGTAATCTCTACAGTGGTTTAGGCTTCACTGCTATAATTCTTCTTTGCAACAAACTATGAGCGCACAAGGCCAGGTACCACCTCTCAAGAGAAAATGGTTGCTCAGCTTGACCAGATCATTTGTGGTTCTGACCACACCTGGAAGCTGTTGTACAGATCAAGCTCTGTTCAACTATTTCATTTTCCTTGCAGAGTGTTGTGGGTTTTGTTTTTGTGGGTTTTTCTGAAAGGTGCAAAGCTTTATAATGATGACAAAGTAATAAAACTGGCAATTAACAGGACTAAACTGCATTGCCAGTGCAGAAGGGTAGCTTACCTTGAACAACCTCGACATCTGGAACTAAGAGTTCCTTTATTCAGAGAATTTTTTTTTTCTCTGGAAAAATAAGAAAGTATGGATCTTACAGTCTAAATTTCATACTCACTTCTGTATGGGATGCACTTACTTTGGACTAAAAGATTGGGACTCATCTGATCAAATTTAAACATCTGTATCCAACTTGGTTGTCAAGGCTCCTTTTATAGTCAATGAAAATGAAACTGACACTTCTAGGGCACAATAAAACTCAAACTAAAGTAGGCATCTAAAGGAAGTTAGGTGAAGAACACCTTTTTCTCTTGGAAAGGCAAATTGACTCAAATGTAGACAAGTGCCTCGTATATCTGTAGAGCCAATAAAATTAATGTCCATCCAGATAAGGTCTGTGGTGTACAAAGCATTGCTTATGAAGTGTAATAAAAAACCCACAGCGTGGAACAGCTATTTTATGCTGCTTAGCCATAACATTTACTCAGGCCTATTCCAAATAGAAACAGGAGTCGTTGCTGTATGCATTAAATGGTCTGTTCTCCCTAGTCTGGGCAGCTTGAAGCTCTTCTAGTATTTTTAAAGAAGGGATGTACTTTAGTGAATAATAACCCACGGAGAAGACAACAGGCATACTGTGTCCTAATTGCTCATCCCAGGAATTTTGCCTCATGAACAACAGAGCATAGTTGATGTCCTGTCTTAAAGTCACGCTCTGGCACTAGGGTGACTTACTCCCGAGCCTTGATATGCTCAGAATAGTTCCCAAGCTTCCAGAGGAAATCATTTTGGTGTGAGAATGGGAAGTTATTAGTTCAACGAGGTTAGCATTGGCCAGCAGCTCAACAGTATTTCCAAAGGGAGCACTGCAGAATGGGAATCACAGGTGTGCTGCTCTAGCCGCTGCTCAGAAACGCTTTCTGCAGTATTTCACTCTTTGCACCAATTCAAGCTATATAGAGAGATGTATTTTAAACTTTTTTTTTAATACTAATTTTATTTGGGAGGTGAAATAATGTAAGCTACGCACCAAAGATTATGCAGATGCTACATAAAATGCTGATGTTTGCAGAATCTAGTCAGACCAATTCCACGTAAAAAATTGCGGAGTTGACAATAAGAGATAGATGTAGGGAGAATACATGATAAGAATTTTGGGGAAAATATCATTTAGCAGAAAAAGATACTGCACAGTTAGTATGGGCTTTAAGGAGAAACTGTAGAACCAAGTAATGCTAATATCGTATTTGAGCATAGACGGTACTTTAGAGATTTGTATTAACATGACACTGCTAGAGTACATTAGAGATATAAAAGAAAAAAATCAGTGAGTTTCCTGCATTGTAATTTTTGCTTTTCAGAAAATTAATTTTTGAAAATATTTTATGTAGATTCTGCTTTTTTCTTCCACTCTCATAGTTATGATCTTCCTCTGCATGTGACCCGTTTTGCACTTCCTTACGATAAAAAGCATAAATACAGAGGCAGCAAAACTGGAATAATCATCTGCACACCCTCTCAACAGAGGCAGCAAGATTTTTGACTGACATCCAAAAGACTGTGCTACACGCACCCCAGAACTGAGCCCCAAACACATTCGCACTGCTTCCACAATGTTAAAACTACACATCAGTGCCATTTCCCTGTGATAAGGAAAATGTTTGCTTTTTTCCCCATTCTCTGCAGCTGGCTGTGAGACACACAGGGACTCTCCACATTATGCTGTGAGGACGGGGGTCACTTGCATTACTTACAGCATCTGTAGCTTACACTTTTCAATTAGGAGGTAATCAGCATGCCATTATGACTAAAAATTGTTGGAATGACCTTTGGACCATTTTTTATCTGGTGAATTCCCAGGGGCAGCTTGACTGAAGGAATGACAGGGGAATGAGCTGAGCGAGACTCATGATAAATAAGAACAATTATCACACTTATTATCTGATAAATAATGTATCACGATTTGCCATTAATCCATCACAAAACACCTACTTTAGGAAAAAGCCTGCAGCCTGACTTCCTTTTGTGCATCCCCACTTAGTGTCAGGTATTTGTGTTAAAGGAACATAAAAGGAGTGTTTATTCAGAAGGAGAGAGCCGCCTCTGCATCCTTGATCACTTCAATCAGGGAGAATGAATTATGGCCATCACAGAAGCAACAAATTGATTCTTCTGACTCACTGCTGCATGTTTAAGTATCAGAGACCCATCACAGGAATAGGTACTAAACACTTTGATCCACTAGGTCAGAAAAGACTTCAAAGCACTTAATATACTTCACATACAGAGATTCCTTTTTTTTTCCCAGAAGTAAATGCACTAAAATAAGGGAGACGCAGTCCATTTTTTTCTAAATGTGGTACCTGAAGAGCAGAACTCTGTCTCACAAGCAGGGCAGCCTCTACTGGGATTTCTCCAGTCACTCCCATCTCCAGCCTGTTTGCTGCTCTTCATCTCACAGGTCTCACCCCTGCAACAGGGAAAGATCAGGACGTTACATTGCACACCACCAAGTATTAAGAAAATCAGCAGTGATTTCCATAGGGTACCTTAGCTGCTGCCCCACAGTGAGTCCAGTTGTAATTGCTGCAGAGATGAGGGGCACAGGGCTATAGAAGATGATCTCTGTCTGATTTTATTCTGCCTGTCTTTGCGAACAAAGCTTCCCAAACATCCTAGTTGGACACCTATATAAAATGTTCAGACTTTTGAGTTAAATATCACCATTCACATTAGAAACTCAGGCTTAATTGGATTTGCTTGACTAAAGTCACAGAAGAAATCAGTACCAAAATAAGAATAAAAAGAATGCACACTGCTCCTGTCACGGTCACCCGGCATGCAGAGGTCCCTTTGCTTGCATAAAGTCAGGGTCTGGAGAATAAGCTCAAAGTGAGAACTCACCAGCTAAATAGAATTCTCTCTCAAAAAATAACACTGGCTGAACAGGAGTTTACCAAACAGTACTTAGCAAATTGAAGTTATACAGAATCCATTAAACGTACTCAACGTAGGAAGAAAAAGCAAAACATTTTTCTGCTATGTGTATTCTTTTTAGCAATTCCAACAAGTGAAAATGCTTGCTAGCCACTGATATTCAATAAACAACCCAAACTGAGGAAATTCACCACTTCTTTCCCAGGAAATTTCATTTATTGATTCAGCACCATTTTTAAAGTGGGTTTTAAATTTTTGTTACTATTATTCCTTTCAGATTATTGGAAAGGAAAAAATGTTTTCCCTTTCAGATTATTTCTGCTTTTATATCCTCCAGCCCTGGTCCCTATGGTTCTAGATTCAAAAGGTCATTTTTAACAGCTGTGCATATTTGTTTAGGCATTTTAAAAGTCTTGCAGGCAGCTGTTCCTATTTTTTTCAGTATTTTCTTCATGCATTTCATAGCCTTTCTTTTTCCATCTTCACATTTCCTCTTGTGTGCGTCTGATCCTTGTAAAACTGTGCTTTACCTCCACACAATAAATAATGAAACTTAAGTAAATCCCTAAGTAGTCTAGCTATTGATGGGGACAAAAAAAAAAAAGATTAGTTTTCCAATATCAGTAGCTGAAAGAATTTTTTTATTGTTATTCCAAAGCACAGAACTGTTTGGCCATTTCAACTACTGTATTCTCAAGTCTACCTCAGAACGCGGCAATATCTGTTTAAAGGGATATTTGACCATAAGCCTTCCGGTAACATGCACTTTCAGATAGCTCACACAAAATCGGAGGCAGAAGGGGATCAGAGAGAGGATGGAAATACTGAGCAAAAGGCAGCAGGCTACCAGAGAAAAGGGCCGGCAAAAAAGAGGCTACCAGCAGAGAGAAGGTCTGAAGGGACATTTCACCTTAAATTTCACTCTGGCATTATCTCGACACAAAAAGTCCTCGCAGCAGTTAACCTGCAAAGTGAGTCTTTCTGATTAACAAGGGATTCCCATCACCCCCCCTAAGCTTCATTTCTTTTTACTTCCAAAAATCCAATGGTTCAAAAAATACCAAATGCTTTACAATGACAGAGTGACTTTTCCTGCAGGTGTTCAGCTGTACCTTCTCAATGGTCCAAGTCTTAAAGGTTTTACAGTCAAATACATATAATCTTAAGAACAACAAGGTTAATTTTTTAGACCTTTCACTCTTCTGTTGAGCTCCTAGCTTCTTAGAAGTCTATGTTTTGGGAGGATTAGCTTGCTGTTAAACATTTCTCAGCAATAATCTGCCTCAGCTGGAGTTTTTATTTAATGAGCTGTATTCATCAGTCACCAAGTTTCCTAAAGCTCTATTTCACTGAAAGAGTGGCGGTCAATGGCTCAGTGTCTGAATGGAGACCAGTGACGAGTGGTGTTCCTCAGGGATCGGTACTGGGACCAGTGCTGTTTAACATCTTTGTCGGTGACATGGACGGTGGGATCGAGTGCACCCTCAGCAAGTTTGCAGACGATGCCAAGCTGTGTGGTGCAGTCGACACGCCAGAGGGAAGGGATGCCATCCAGAGGGACCTGGACAGGCTTGAGAGGTGGGCCCATGCCAACCTCATGAAGTTCAACAAAGCCAAGTGCAAGGTCCTGCACCTGGGTCGGAGCAATCCCAAGCACACATACAGGCTGGGCGGAGAATGGCTTGAGAGTAGCCCCGAGGAGAGGGACTTGGGGGTGTGTGTTGACGAGAAACTCACCATGAGCCGGCAGTGTGCGCTTGCAGCCCAGAAGGCCAACCGCATCCTGGGCTGCATCAAGAGAAGTGTGGCCAGCAGGTCGAGGGAGGTGATTCTGCCCCTCTACTCTGCTCTCGTGAGACCTCACCTGGAGTATTGTGTCCAGTTCTGGGGCCCCCAACACAAGAAGGATGTGGAGCTGTTGGAGCGGGTCCAGAGGAGGGCCACGAGGATGATCAGAGGGCTGGAGCACCTCCCCTACCAGGACAGGCTGAGAGAGTTAGGACTCTTCAGCCTGGAGAAGAGAAGGCTGCGGGGAGACCTGATAGCAGCCTTCCAGAACCTGAAGGGGGTCTACAGGAAAGCTGGGGAGGGGCTTTTTACAAGGATAGATAATGACAGGACAAGGGGTAATGGTTATAAACTGGAAGAGGGTAGATTTAGACTAGGTATAAGGAAGAAATTCTTCAGTGTGAGGGTGGTGAGACACTGGAACAGGTTGCCCAGAGAAGTCATGGATGCCCCCTCCCTGGAAGTATTCAAAGCCAGGCTGGATGGGGCTTTGGGCAACCTGGTCTGGTGAGCGGTGTCCTTGCCCATGGCAGGGGGGTTGGAACAGGATGATCTCTAAGGTCACTTCCAACCTGAACCATTCTATGATTCTATGATCTTTATAGATTATTTTGCCACATTTTCCATACAACCAACTACACCAAAGGGGTAAACACATGGTGGGAATTAGATAAATGCAGCAGTCAGACCAAGACAGCCACTTGAAGGCAAGTAGGTTTCCCTCCAAGTGCCTGCTTTCATGTCCACACATGCTTCTGTGCTCAGCACTTCCAAAATTTCAGGTTATGGATCTTCTTGGGGTCACCCCAGCATATCTTTTCCTGTTAAATTTGAGCAAAGCTTATCCAGCTACTCAAGGAAAACACTTGCTATTCTTTTTACTATTTACTATTGTATCATCATAAGGTTGAAAGTGAAAATCTTACAATCATGAGACACATCTGTGCAGAAACCCAATTCTGGCTGTCCTGTTCAGGAAACTCCATAAAAATACATGCAACTTCATGGATATTCTCATTATTACATTCAGCCTCCTTTTCCATCAGCTGCTCCCTTATTTTATGGATGAGACCTTCCTCCTTGCAGGGAAGGCTCCAGAGCACAGCTGCGTGGTGGAGGGCATTTAACTACCAAACCAGGGCCAAGGCATTCGTACATAACCCGGTGTGACAAACACAGACAACAGCCACTGTGCCTAAGACTGTTGGAATAATTCTGTTTTCTAAAGTTTCCTGGGATCTTTCCCACTGTAAAATAGAAATCAAATAAATTTGGGGTTGGACTGAGAACAGCATCTCTTCTTTCAGCAGAAAAAAACAGGTAGAGGTGAGGTAATTTTGTCTGAGTGTTGACCAATCAGGGAAGATGATGAGGAATTTGAAGGCTGCCAGCCCTGCCAAAGCAAATGAGCAGGCTCTGGCTGAGAGAGGCATTTTATCCTGTTGCTCCTTGCTTGTAGTGCCATTATTCTCACATTAAAATCCAGCAGAGGAAAACACTGAAGCAGAATGAAACAGACACAGCTAAAAGGCAAAATGGAAAAAAAGAAAACATGCTCCAGTAGAGCTCTAAAATCTGAGCAGCTCTTACTCAGAGCACCCTGTGTCTCCAGGGAAGCGCTGCGCATCACAAGTCCTACCGTCATTAATGGCGTTCAGCTGCAGTTGGGCTCATAGGATCTGACAGTGCACAGCATCTCTCAGGAAGGTTTCAGCACACAAATAGTCAAGCTGGGAAGAAAGTAACCGAGAGCTTGATACAGCCACGATTTTCAGTCTGTGTTATGTGCGTGTACATATAATTAAGAAACATGGCAACAGAGCAAATCAAAGGCTAAAGATGATTTGCATAAAGCAAATAATTGGTAATAAGAACAATAGAAAAATGAAGATTAAAGTGTATAAAATCAGGAAGCAGGTGGTAGAAGGAGTCTACATTTTCTCAAGAGTTAGTAGAAGAAATTGCTAGCAGCAATGACTTCCTAGCAATCTTTGAGAACAGGCCAAGTCTCAGAGGGCTGCAGTGAAGGAAATAAACTGCCAGTTTTTAGGAAGGAAAATTCAACAACTTCAAGACTAGAAATCAGAAAATGACATTCTAGCCATCAACAGATGAGCAACTGCAAAAGCTCTGAATACGTTGGGAGAAAACAAAGCAAACACCCTGGACAGCAATAATTGGGGAAATGCTAGGTAGTGAGGTAGTAACACAAAACAGAAGATATTTAGCCACACAAGTTACCACCTTGGAATCTGCTGGAAGAGTTTGATCCGTAAGATCTAATGCATGGTACAATGTTCTTCTGCTCTAAAGATGAAGTTCAGAAGTAATAGACCTTATTTTTCACATTAGTGCAATGTAACAATGTGGTGAAATCATATTGTATTTGATTTTTTCCTATATGCCATAGCAAAAGAAATGGGCAAGTCTAGTACCTCAGATTCGAACACCTACCACAGGTACATACAGTCAAAATTCAAGCAATTCTGGTGCCACCTCTACTGCTTTAGCAAAATATATCTCCTCTGCCCAAAATTGTTCCCTTGCCACCATGATTACTTTTGCTGTATTACTGAAAGTACCCTATCACTCATTTGGGTAGAAATTATTTATTACTAAGAGCAAAAATGTTTGCCCTCTATCTCCCTGTTGGTCTGCCTATATTCAACAAGCAGTTGAACACAATTTGATTAGTTAATGCTTTTGATTTGGAGTTACTTTTGGAATTGCTGCAACACTTCCATTTCCATCCTTTTCAAAATTAACGATGCAGGACAGCTGGAAATGCATCAGGCTGCTGAGCCAGCAGAGGGAGCAAAAAAGGATGGGTCATTCCCTCAAACACTCCAGCGTTCATTTATTTCTAATTAAAATATTATCTGCAGGGAGGGAAAAAAAGGAAATTTGCATTTAAAAACAATAGATTAGAGGACTACATTTTATGCTGACTTATACCGAACTGAGAACAAAATCGAATATTGCAACCATTTTCAGTATGACCTGGACTTTGCCTTACATACTCAGAAGCTAAACACAAAGAAGGAAGACTAATAAGGGACTGGCAGTTTCAGAGACCTAACACCCAAACGCAGCGCGGTGCCATGAGCTCCCTGTGACCCTGCTGGGCAGGGGGCTTTCAGCATCTCAGTTTGGGCTTGCAAAGCAAGAGACGTGAAATTTGGTTGCAGTGTGATAGTTGAGCTGGGGAGCATGTGTTCAGACTGTCAAGGGCTCAAGGGTTCTGGGGCACTGCAGATGGTCCTTAGCTCAGCTGGAAGTTACCCTTCAGACTGCAACCCCTGAAGTAAACAAACAGGATTTGCTCAACCTTTTTGGGTGGGATACAATTTAGGGGAGCAGAAAGAGCTACCAAGGCAACAGAGGAATAGAGAAGGAACACGCTGCCTCCTCCAGACCTTTACAATGGGCTGTGCAGGAATACAGGCATGGACTGGAGTGAGGATGGCTTCTCCAGCACCTGAACAGATCTGCTTAGCGTTTGAATTGCTGCTGCCAGCACGCTTTCACTCACAGGCCTAAGCTGATAGACACAAAATTAAACCTGAAGGGATCCTTCTGCTGATGCTAATTTTCATCAGCTTGCATTCCATTAAGTGTCATTCATGTGCATTGTGTGGCACCACGCTACTGTACTTATCCTGCCACTGACTGCAGAGCTGGTGTGTGCCAGCAGAGCAGCCTGCTGTCCCCTCTGCCTGCCGGCAAGCCCCAGCACCCACACAGGCCAGGGCAGCCAGGAGCAGGCAGAGCAGCAGCCAGGGGCTGCAGTAGCCTCCAAGTAGCGAGAATCTTGGTACACAGGGACACCACTGGGCTTTTGGATCTTGAAGCACTAAAGATGACGGTGTGGCAACCGGCTCCTCTTTTGGCTTCACTGACTTTTTCACATTTAGCATCTTTCAGGCTGCCTGTCAGCCAGCTCACTCTGCTTTTAGCACAGCATTTGACACAGGAGCAGGTCAGCCTACACAGTTGCCCAAGCAAGGTGACTTTAGGAAAAAAGAAAAAAGAAAGGATAAGATGTGAAACCTACAAACAACATTCAGTAAATCTCCATATTATTTTAACCAATACTTAAGGCCAAACAGAATAGCTGGCAAGCCTGAGAGGCAGTGTATGTGGGGAGCATTGCTTATAAAACTCAGTTACTCTGAGCATCTCCCAGAGTGCTGCTGCAGCCTTGAGGTTACACGCTGCTGGTTTTCTCCCTGACAGCCTAACAGATGTGCGAGGCGGCTGGAGGAGCAGGGCAGCGCCAGCTCTGCCCCTGTCCCACCAGGGCCCCTCCCGCCTGCCTGCAGGCCAGGGCCAGGCTGGGAGCAGAGCTGGCCCAGCACGCACAGCACGACTGCAGCGGAGGTCACTGCGGCTGGAGAAGAGGAAGGCGCTCCTCTGAGTATCATCTGTCATTTGCGCTGTCACTATGGAATTAGGATGATCAGCTCCATCAGAGACCCCTCTGACATCCTGGAAACAGCTTAATGCACTCCATCAATTCTGCAAGAGATGTCTGGAACAAAATTCAAAGGCTGACAGCACACACAGATTAAGAAGCAGCCAGAAGCTTTCCACCCGCCGGCAGGGCCCACACACCACCTGCCTGGGAACTAAAGGTAGTCAGATAAACGTGGGAGCAAACCCAGCTGCCTTCAGTGTAAATAATACCCAGGCACACAGAGACTGCACTGCTGCCTTCAGCTTTGCAAAATGAATGCAGCAGTGCAGCAGCCTCTCCTCACCCTGTGCCTCCCCCGTCTGGGGTAAGGGAACAATGCAGATGACAGCCTCTGGTTACCAGCTGCACACTCTTGTACTAGCACACTATTTTCCCACTCCTTGGCTTCAAGAGATACACCTCAGGCCTATTCGAGCCTCCACCCAACGTTTTGTTGGCCCTAATTGCTACTTTCCATAGTGTAGTCTTTTCCAGATGAACATGATGTTTCAGCTGCCCACTTGCAGCTTGCATCCCACCTAGAAGATAAGCCCAGTCCTAGCATGACTGGAAACCCAGTCAGTTCTCACTTCTCTCTCCTCTTCTAACAACATCCTCGTCACTGCAAGTACTGACTGCCTTCCAGAGGTTTATTAAATGACACAACAAACTCATCTCATTTTCATTCCAATTGGAAACTGATGCTTTCCAATCACTGGTCTGCTACTTTTAAAACACACGTTGCACTGCGCACGTTTGTTATTGAAAGCAAACTCTGCTTCTGCTGAGCAGCTGCAGGATCACACGCTGCAGGAAACCTCTCACGCGGTGTTTGATGTACTGTACCACAGGTACTTGGCTTCTGATTTAGCACCTTTCCTAGGATTTGCGTAAGTTGTTCTTGGCAATGCTTTTATGGTTTGTAGGAAATTAAAAATGAAAACAAGGCATAAAAATTATTCAAAAGAATTTAAAGCAGAAAATTATTTTGTTGTAGAACTTATAGCAAACACAAAAGGAGCTTTAAGAGGAACAAAACAAGAGGGCTAGCAGAACAGAACTAGAGATCAGAACTGATGAACTTACGGATCAGACATTTCAAAGACTTCAACACATTAAAGTCACATGTTCCAGGTTTATGCACCAATAGTTTCACACCCCAATCCTTGCAAAAAGCTGGGGTTAGGCCCCTCAGCTGGTGAACGCAACTCAACTCAGTGTAGCCATACTGGCCTACACAAAGCTATGGCCTCATCCTTAGACTTCTGATCTTGTACAAGCTGTATTTCCTCATCCAGATCAGAAGGCTGTACACTTTATTTTCACTGGGATTTGTTTTCACTTCATACAATGAGACAGTTATGTTAAATACCCGAATATGTACAACGGTGTGAACAGCCTCAATTTTTCTCCTAGGCTGAGAGAACATTTCTGAGGACTTGGCTATGCACTTCCAAGACCATGGAACATCAGGTGTAAGGAAAACAAAGTCATTTAACACTTCAACATTTAACACTTTAAGACAAAAAAAGAGGAAAGTGCTCATAACTCTCACCATACCAACAAAGAATACAACCTTTCCTCCAGTCATCTCTCTAACTAACATAGAAACTACAACTGTACCTGCCACAGCCTAACACCAGCACTTGGAAACCCTGCTAGCAGGTTGAACCAGCAGGCGTAGTCATCTATCTTGCCAAAAATTATCCCACTGAAAGCTCCCTAGTTACAGCAGCAGAGGTCTGTAAGTCAATTACTCCGCTCAGAGCTCCATATTGCTGCAGCTAGCCTGCTTCCAGCATCTAAGCTACCCAAGTGTGATGTGTTTATTTCGCATGAAGGAGTAACCTTGCCCTCAGACGTGCCCTCGCACACAGTTTCTCTTTGACATTAGCTTTGTAGTAAGGGATAGTAGTTTATTGCTGCCTCACTACTTTCTGTGGCCAGTAAGGAAAGCAGTCTTTACTCCAGCACCCGCTCACATTTCTCATCCATCAGCTCTGGAGAAGAAAGGCGCCTAGCACATTTGAATCAATCCCCCATAGCTACTGCTTCCTGCCACGGGTATGTGGTCCAAGGCATAATGTCATCCTTAAAGGTTATGTCCATCCTGTTCACTTTCTTTAAGGAAAAAAAAACACTTCTAATATTTTTCTCCTAAGAGGGAAAATGACCTTTCATTGCAGAAAAATATACTAGCTGCTCCATTACTGCTGAGGAGTCAAGTCCTCACTGCTTTGAGTGAAGAGCTGCAGGAACAGGCGTCCTCCTCTCACTGCTGTAAAACTGAAATGCTGCATTTTGCATTGTTTACACTAGTTGCTGTCAGCTGCACTTAATGCAGATTGTACATTTCGCCAGTTACTGCACATTATAAGATTTCCTTTCACTTAATAGCAGGACCCCTTTCCACCCAAAAGGCATGACATTTAGTGTGCCACATCAAGGAATGCCGAACACGGTCTGCCATCAATGGTTTCAATTTAACATACGTACCTATAGCTCCAGTAGGCATACACGTTAAAGAAAATCTTTTAATGCCATAAGATATGCCATCCTTATTACAGTACCTCATTGCCTTGTTTATGACACTCAGTTTGACTGATTTATTTTGTTACTACTGAAGTTGCCCTACACAGAGATGTTCTTTCTACCCCAGACAGGAAAGATAGCAGTGTTTGGCCAATTAAGCCATTTCAACAGATAAACACATTTGATTGCCTCTGCACATTTTAACTGCAGAACTTCATTCCTAAAATAAAGCTCTGACTATGGGTGGAGGGTCAGGCAAATCTGTCTTTCCAACTTCCTCAGTTTCTTGCTTGTTTTGTTACTGTCATTTATTTGGGGTTTTTTTGTTTGCCCCCCCCCCCCCCCCTTTTTTTTTTTTTTTGACAGGAAACACAAGATTTGGAGTAATGAATCATTACTTTCATTGCAATTACTAGCAGTAAACTGATACTACAGATTGCTATAGCGATCCACAGGTACACCCCGTGCCTCCATTTAGCTTTAGTTTAACATATTAAACTTTTGAACATTGCCCAGAGTCTACAGACAACTTCACAAATGTTAATCATAGAATGGTTTGGGTTGGAAGGACCTTAAAGATTATCTAGTTCTAACCTCTCCTAATAATAATAACCAGGACATTAATGGTGGATATTAGCAATACAACTGTCCCACTTCTTTGAATAATAGTAACGTATGTAGGCATCACAGATGATCCCCGAACAGGCACTCATGGAGTATTGCTGGACCTGAAATTCATGCAGACCGGCGTAGTCCACTGCTGCCATACATTTGCTTTCAGTTTAGTGCAGCTGCAATAAGTACTGATGAGTACAGTGCAGAAAAGACAAACAGTAAGTTATTAAATATGTTTTTCTATTTGTTGCTCTATATGAGGTTAAAGCATTGGCAGTTTTGAAGCCATGGGTATAACGTCCCTTTGTTTAGTATTCCATGGCACTACTAGTACGTAAAGGCATCAGTGGATACTTTCCTCACTAAAACATCTCAAGTCCAGAGTGTCATTGCTTACTCAAGTGAGGAGGGACTGTATGGTCTTCTGTTGATTCACCAAGATGCATTTCAAAGCAATTGCACTGCATTATGGAATAAAACTGACTTTCTGTGTCTTAGAAATCTCATCTGTAAATGCATGTCTTCAACAACGCTTGCCATGATTACTGTCCCGCAGTAATCTGCAGTGATTGGCACACAGTCTTTGAATCAGGCAGGAAACCAAGACAGAAAGCCAATACAATAAGAAGGAATTAACCTTGCAGAAAAATGTAGAAATCAGCATTAATAACTTTCAAAATGTTTTTCAGTTAAAGATGGTCAAATGAATAGCTAAGCTGGCATTTGAAATTCAGGGTGCAACTCATGTTGCTCGGGTTTAGTATTCAGATGTTTATAATTATAAGCCAGTCATACTTAGTCTCTCACAGAGACATGGCCTTTCCTGCCCTGTTTCTGAGAACAGCAGAGTGTGAGTATCTGCACTACTACTGAGCCTGCAATACAGAGCCAAATCTTGTTGGCTCTAATCAGACAAAAGCCCTACCTCCCACAGTGGGTTTGCCTACACATGAATGGGAAGCTTTAGGTAGGAATATATTAGCAAAAGCTTAGTGTTTGAAATCCATTTAAACAGAAAATGCCTGGAAACATCCTCAGCATTCCTCAGCCTCGAGTCTTCTTTGTCAGGCAGAGCTGTAAAGGTAACACAAGCTTCAGCCTAGCCAAGACACCATGCAACTCAAAACCACTGCTCTGTGTACTGCCAGGAGAAAGGATGAAGAGGACCACTGGGCTAGGACACTACACACGTACTCTTCAAAGCATTGCTCACAATTGTCAGTGAGCAAAGGTCTCTCGCAGGGAGGCTGAGGACTCCTCCCTGCTGCTGGAGGCAGCGCCCCTGCTTGGGAGTAAGATCAGCCCGGTACCCTGGGCAGCCCCAGACACACGAGCATCTCAGCACCTCTACAGTCATCAGACGATATCCTGGATTATTTTTGCCCAGGACAAGGGACTTTTCAACATCACCTGCCTCTTAAACTGCTGCTATAGGTGCCTGCCCACTTCTGCAGGCCTGCTGTAAGGCCTCCACCTTAGGGTGGCTTTTAGAGAAACTAACCAAGGTAACTCAGCCTAGGCAAGCAATTCAGCCACACCCTGGTGACGTTTACATCCTTGCTACACCACCCACACTGGTACCACCAGTGCTCCTCTCTTTCCACACCCCTTCCCATTTCTATCAGAGATGGGTACACACCACCTTGCACCACTTCCTCACCCCCAGGCTTTACCTAGAGGAGTCCCAAGGACAAGGGATGCCCCTCCGCTGCTCAGGTTTGCTTTACGCTCCAGATGCCCCTGCCTGCCAGGCTCTGCCCTCAGCAGGAGGCCCACACCCCCACTGCAGCCCAGCCTTGCTGCTCCAGGCACCAGCTGGGCTGAAATAGGGCCTGCAGCAGGGCAGGCACAGGTGGGGCTGGGCAGGGCCTGCCAGTGGGTGGGCAGCAGGCCACAGGTCTTCCTATCCACAGAGATATAAATATAAATATATATATATGTATCCCTCTCACAATTACTGTGTGAGAGAGGAATAATTAATGAAGAGTTGCCAAGTATGTTCGGATATTGTCCCTGTTCATTGCAGGGGAGTTGGACTAGGTGACTTTTAAAGGTCCCTTCCAATGCAAGCGATTCTGTGATTCTATGATATCTGCAATCCAAAGAGAGAATGGGTGACTAAGCCACTCAAGTAAGTGGCCTGTCCAGGTCAATACCAGATCAGCCTTTGTTTGGAGGCTCTCTGGTGCCCTGTCAACGTCCCAGTGAGTGCCACTTACATGACATCTTTCGTGAGGCATTGCTACAAACGCTCATTTATGCCTAGAAATCAATAGCTTCATTTCTTGCCACATGGAGAAGCAGGTGAATGGAAGGATACTTCTGTAGAGCAGAGATTATCAGGAGTTCAGTGACTGCTGGATTTTGCATTTGCCAAAGCACATCCTGAGACTTTGCTAGGATGCTTTAGGAGAAAACCAGGACTTTCAGATCCTAATACACAGCAGACAATGGATTGGAGGGACAAGAGAAAAGGGAATTGTATTAAGCATGCAGATCAGCTATTGCAGATTATCTTATCCCTACATCCAGTGCAGGAGCACTGCTCCCCAGCTTTTCTCAAGCATAAGGCATTTCAAAGACCAGAAATAAAAATGAATTCAGAGAATCCCCTGCACGAAGCCAGAGCTGAAACCCCGCAGCCTACAGCACTCATCCTGTAGCAGCCTGCAGGGAGAGAAGTGCTGCATATTCAAGTCACACAGGGGTCCTGTCCTGTATTTTGGGAATGGAAGAAAAGAGAGTTTCTGCCCATCTAAATGAGTCTTACATTTATACCACACTGTGAGCAGGTGGA
The DNA here is from genome assembly GCA_013396635.1 of Penelope pileata. Taxonomy (NCBI): domain Eukaryota; kingdom Metazoa; phylum Chordata; class Aves; order Galliformes; family Cracidae; genus Penelope; species Penelope pileata. The sequence continues at coordinate 497,119 of WBMW01005916.1, forward strand.
TATTTGGGGGATTGCTTTTGTGACTGGTCAGCCTTGCTTAGAAAATAGGCATTTTGGCCTACCATTAGCAGTTTTGTTCAGTTTTCTGCCAAGAAATGTCCTGACAATCTCAACATTATTCCAGCTAAACTATGCTTTTCTGAAAACCTGAAATAAAAGAAAGATTTTCTGGAAATAGCATAGGTAGCTCTTACTCTCTAAGCATTTATTTTCTGTCATGGAGTCCAGTCCTTCTCTAGCAGTTCTGCTAATAAGAAGAAAACACATTTTTAATTTGAAGCTAGTCACGGGGCCCTCCCTCAGGTTTTGATGAAGGGAGAATATTACTCAAAGAGATGACCCCATATGGCTCCTGTTGTTCCCACCAGACCATCCAGGAGTGGCACGCACAGCACTAGCTCCCTTCCCATGAGGAGGTAAGGCCATGCTGTTAGCCAGTCTTATTCAGCAAGGAGGCAAAATTGCTTGCATTACTGGCCCAGTCTAATTGCTTCCAAAGAAACAAAAATTGAGGAAAAGAAAGGGGAAATGGCAGCTGTGATAGATAGTCCTATCTGTACTGAACACAAATCTCCTAGGAACATCTAGGAAAGAAGAACTTTCCCTCACTTCCAGAAAAAAAAAAAAA
>WBMW01005916.1:497778-509584 GCA_013396635.1 Penelope pileata
AAAAAAAAAAAGACACCAGAAGACAGCAAAAGCAGAAAAAGGAGAGAAATTTTGATAGCAGGGATTACCACTGCCATCTAGTAACCCCACTGTGATAAAGGAGACAGCTTTTCCCTGGGAAATCTAAAGTCCAGACCATAGACATTTTCATCTGCCACTTTAAAAAAAATACTTTTATAATGTGTGTCAGGTATTTTTTGCTCTCTTCCTGTCATATACAATTGCCACACCAATGGAAAAAGCCCCTACCTCCATCTTGGATTAACACAAGTGACATTTCTCCTTAGCTGTGTTTATATAGCTACTGTCAGTCACATCAACTTTAAAATCTTGTTTAGTCAGGACAGACTTACAAATGCTTCCTGACTTCCCTGGAAATATCTGCAAGTATTTATATATATTCTTATTTTCATGATGATTTAAATTCCTTTTTTTTTTTTTTAACAATAAGTCTTTCCTATAATCTGTATGGCAATCCCATGAAGCAAGCAGAGAGGAAAAAAAAAAAAAGAAGTCATGGGAGCTACAAATTGTGGAATAAGTCTAAATATTTCAGTTTTAAAAGCTCATTTCCTCTAAATGCCCTTCAAACTTTAGACTTACCTTCTAAAGAGCCTTATCTCTATTTTTAGTTCACAGGGTCAGGAGACCTTTCTTTGCCAATTGCTTGATGGCCAACAGTTCAAAAGCTATTGACCAACTACGAGAGCAACAGTACAAAACTGTTCTAGGTCTCACGACCCTGTCTCAGCCAAATGGATTGTTTTTGAGAAGCCCTGGGGATAATAAATTATATAGCCAAATAGACACATTAAAACACTTTGGCTGCACTGAAGACCAGAAAGTGCTGTGGTGATGATAGGCCACGTTTTAACTCTATAATAAGCACAGCTCAGATAGTGGTTTTTAATTTACTTGAAACACAGTCGTTTGGATGTTAAGACCTCAGTTCTTCCATCAGGCAAGGGAAGCTAAAACCATGACTCTGAAACCTCCTCCCAGTTTAATCCATGTGAACTGCCTTCACACCATTTACCTCCCTTACAATTAATTTTGGGGCAATGTCAGGCAAATAAACATACAAATAAAAACAAAGCAGGCACTACTGCAGCACTCCTGTGGCAATGCAAACCTCTCCCATAGGGAAAGGAGAACAAAATGAAAAGGCTATTAAGGGATTAACAAAGAAGTAACTCTAATTTTCTTCTCTTATGAAGTTCATAAAAAGTCGTAAGAAGAAAGGAAGGAGAAACTCATACAAGGTGCACAATGCAGATTTACTTGCATTGCAAAGCCAGCACTTGAGCATCCGGTGCTGAAGTGTAACAAGGTGTGCCATGTGTTCATGCTCCAAGATGAGCGAAGGGGATGGCAGCTGAGGAAAAGGAGAACGTAGAGGGAATAGCAGCCTGGCAGAGAAGGTATAGGATGTGCTGCAGGGCCTCGGGTGCCATGCTGTAGGGGGAATGCTGCAAATGTCATCTTCTAACCCTTGGAGTAGTCTAATGAACCCTGCAGAGCCTTCTGAAATAAACAGAAGAGAAAAAACAGAATGGTGTAATGACTCATTAACCCATTGATGTGAGTTTATATTTTAACCAAGCTTTAGGCTTGCAGACCAAAGAAGAGAAGAAGCTTTCTTATTGGCTTGGCCCAGCCTTTGCCAGAAGGGGTCAAGTTCATTTTTCAGACTTTGAAGCAGGTCCACTGAGAAGGTCTCAGCTAGCATAAAAAGGAGTAAAAAAGAAATTAAAAGGGAAGAAAACCCTTAAAGGAAAAGATTCTCAGAAGGAAAAGCCATGGCCTTTTCGATTTATCTGAAGTTACAAAGCACCCCTTAATGTTTTTCAGTCCCTCCCTTCATGCAGCTCAGGGTGGCTGTACCTGTGTCACCACCGTAGTAGGACACAGTACCTGAAACAGGCCACTACAATTCTTCTTTTTTTCAAATATTTCTTTCTGTGGACTCACAGCAGCTCCCTTTAAGGAGCAGAGTCCTATGAACCCTTTGAGTTTGCTGACAGAAATTCATTCTGCATCCACAATGCCAGGCAGCTGCAAGTGATCCTAAAATCCACTTCGTTCACACATACAAAAAAAATTGGGATTATTAGCTTAAATATAGCTTTCCAGGTTAAGGCACATTAAATGCCAGCCTAAAGAGTTTTATATTGACAGTGACAGCAGGATTTCAGTCCCTAGGGCTGGGTGTAGGAGTTTGGCAGCTCAAGACAATCCGACAGATGTCTTCTCCTTCCCAGCCTTTAGTCATCCATGTACCTCTGCTAGCTTGTTATTCTAGGCAGCCGTCTATTTTATTGGTATGACAAGGCTTGCATAAGCCAAGCAACTCAGATGCATTCTTTATCTATTTTTCCCAAGATTGCTTTTGTTCTAATGTGTATAGAGTCAGTTTGTTTGATCAAATCAGGAAAAAAACTCACAGACATCAGGAAATATAGACAAAGTCCTACAGAGTGGGTGCATCAGAAAGCAAACAGGACACCCCAAATCTGTCTTTTGGCACAGTGAAATGATAACCAGGAACTCTGAAGCTCAAAGACACATTTGGATTTCAGCTTCAGCATATGGACTTATATAAGGTCACTAAAGCAAGTATCTCAACACAAAATCTCTCTCCTGCAGCTTTTCTGCATGCAGTTGACATTTGTTTTTTTGATGGGATAGGTTCCCTCTTGTTATTATGAAGAGCATCGGGACTGTTACTTGTATAGGAGCTGTAACTCCACTGATTTCAGTGGAGACGCAGTGTATCAGCCACACTGACAAGTCCAGAGTTGCCCATTATTTTTATTGGCCTTAGCCTCTCCGTATAGACATAAGACATAATGAATCTGTCATCAGTATTTACTCATTCTCCATCATCCTCATACCTCAACATCTCGTAATCTTTAATATATTTGCCTTCACGCTCTCCAAGGCAGTTTTGTTGTTTTTATCTCACCAGTGAGAACTCAAGAAGAGAGATGCACGCAGCCTTGGTTTCTCGCTCTCTCTTTAACTCCCACTCCCCATTTATAAGTTAGAGACCAAATGCCTTCAGAAACCTGCAGCAGATCAGGGAATCAAGCCCACTTCCCAGCCTAGGACAGCAACCACAGATGTCCCCTGAATCTGCATGCAAACCCCGTGGTGGTGTGTGGGGAGCTTCTGCCCCAGCCCCCAGCCAAGCATGAGCACAGAGCACCACGCACGGAACAACAAGCACTGAGCAACAAGCACCTAGTGTTTCTGCTGCTGAGAGGCAGGAGGGGCTCAGGCTTCACAGCACATTTCTCCACAGATCCATCTCAGGCAGCACAGTTATTAACTGTTAATTCCCTACAGCATACCTGATGCTGTGCAAAGGGGATGGCTGTTGAAAGGAAGCTGACTTTGCACAGTGAATTGAAGCGGTTTTCATTCTTTACCATCTCCCTCTCTTGCTTCTTTGTCTTTTCAGTCAATCAGAATTCTTTAAAATTCCATGTGAAAAGTAAATAACCAGCCCCAGCTCATTTCACCTCCTAACAGGAGCTGTAAATAACATATTCCCAATCATTCATATCGTGTGACTTGAACTTTATGCTGAGGGGGGTTATGTGTGTTAGCACTGGAGACATATCTCTGAGGCAGGCTATGCTTCGTAGTTAATAGTTATGTGCCGCATACCTGGGCTGAGGAATCATTATACCCCCTGTGAGCAATTCCATATTTATATATAATGATCTCATTACTAGGCAGCTAGTCCAATTTTATCTAGACTTTAATATTTCTTGAAGCAAAAAGCATACAAAGGGGGTTCAAAATGCCAACTCAATCAAACTCCGTATTGATGGACAATTACTCAACTGCAGGTCAGTAGAAATAGAAAAAGGAAAAGGACTATCCTTCGGCTCAGCTAAGCTGTCTTACCTCCCTTCACTGTCTCAGTCTGCACGTAGGACAGCCACCAGCTACTTGAACACGTGAACAGACGTGAGCTGGTGAAGTTTTACCTGGAGTTGTGCCAGTGCAGCCCTGCTGCTCCACAGGATGCTGTGCAGAGATCTTCCTTCAGTTTCCATACTCATGGTTCTCATCTCCCACCTCATCTACCCTCAGAGTTTTATCCCCAGTCCTTGTCTGGACAACTTTAAACTCTCATCATTACTTCCACACCAAGGGATCGAGCTGGGCTGAGAGAGGAGACATTCTGAAAATGCCCACAGGACAGAGAACACGTATTGCCTCCCTGTGCCAAAAGTTCCTTTTTCAACACACCAACATCCTGGTCTTCACTCTACTCTCTGTTAAACCAATGGCTCTTTTTTTTTTTTTGGCTTTTTTTTTTTCAATTTCCCTCAGATAAGAAAAAATACTTGATATCCCCAATAGTCATCCTCATTAGGGTTTTTACATTTGCAATCTACCACCTTAGACCTGTTTCTTAAGGTACTAATAGCTAAGGTCATACTGTCTCAGTTGCATGCTGTCTACACAAACTTCCCACAGGGAAGCAGGCCCTTTTTTCCCCCATTTTCTTCTCACATTAATATTTCAGCCGTAAGGGCTTGTTGGCTTTATGCAACGTTTTGCCTTCCATTTGCTCCCCTTGCTTGTTCCAGAGCCTGTGATGAAGACTGCAACAAGAGCACCTCATGGTACAAAACAGATTCATTCTAGTGCCACAAATTGTAATGAGAAGAGAGCTGGGAATCAATCCTATCTCGTCATGACAATCTCAAGATTGGAATCGCACGATCTTCCTCAAATGTGGGCATCCATCACTCCTACCCCAGCAACACCTATTGGGCAGCAGGAAGAAAACACTTTCCCTGTGTTCCAAGCACATATGGCAGTAAAAATAAAATACAACTGGCTGCTGCTGAGAAATTTCAAAATATTACTTCCTTACCTAAAATATTAAGCAAAACCCATTTATTTTAAAAACTATCTCAGAAAGAGAGAATGCCCTACTGACCAAAATTTGTTACAATCCAATACTGCTCCATGAACTGTGTCATCAGTTTGCTGAGCCCCAGCCACACACTCTTTTGCTGTAAGGAAACTCAGTAGGTTTTCTTTCAAGTGGTTAATGATATATGTGACATAAGTACGCATGAGTATATTTTTCTCATCTTGTGGGATTTAGCTTGTTTATCTGCTTGAGTTTCTTGTAGAGAAAACTCAGTCAGGGCACAGCATCTCTAATAGATTTTGGTTTCCCTGTGCTTCAGTTTCTGTCTCTCCTGTACCTGCCGTGACAGCCATCTCCTGCCCCCGTGGCTGTACCCAGGGGCACTGTGCCACCATGCAGCGGTCTCAGCATGGCTCTGCCTTCTCTCATGCCCACTGCCAGAATGGGTGTCTGCCAGGGACTTGCCCACCCTCGTTTGCCAGTGGTGACCAGCCCGTGTGAGAGGATTCAGTATGCTTTGACTTCTCTTTCCCTCGCAATTCCGTTAAGCCCTCGTGCCAGGCTTGGTTACAGCCTCGGCTGGGGGAATATGCTCACAACCAGTAAATGATGAAAATATTCACTATTTATTTATACATCTGAGGAAAGATGATGAGGAGAAAAAAGAGTGCAAATGAATGAACTCATATACAATTGACAAAATGTATGACAAAAGAAATGGTAAAATGTCATCCAGGGAAGAACTACCCATAGAGAACAAAACGTGACAACTTTATTAATTCCAGATACGTTCCTGTGCCCTTTGCTTAGAGAAACAGGCTCCCCTGTCACAGCCTCTCTGCTTACACTCAGCTAACCGAGTAATCTCCCAAATCAACAGCATCATCCCCATCCCTGTCCTCTCGCTGGCTTCATTAGCACAGCTAGATCTTTCAGGCAAAGCTGAAAAGCCTATGTACGACTGAGGGAATCCTAGGAAACTTAATTACAAAGTCTCCCCTCTCTACCCAAGCACTGCAAAATGCATGGTGCCTTTCTGAAGGGACATGAGGAGCTGCCATCGTTCTCCAGAATCAGCAGCTGTCACAGGGCTGCTCCGTCAGCGCTATCCTCTGACAGAGGAAAAAGCATGGTAACAGCACCAAAGGGATAGTTCGTACCAAGGCTGTCTGAAAGTCATTCCAGCTCATAAAGGTAATCTCAGGCACAATCATCATCCTAACGGCTGATAATGTATTCATCATTAGGCTGGAAGAAATTAAAGTTTGTGTGCCAGTACTGAGTGTGCCAGGCTTGCATTTTCAGCTCCACTGTAGTGTCATATCACTGTATTGCTTTAGCTGCTTATGTTTTATTATTTGTTCCTATAGCAATGGCTTTGTTATTTCCCTGGAAAATAAGACCAGTCTGTCAGATGACATGACCAAATTTCTGCTCGTTTATATTAAGAGCCTGTGCACTACAAAAACATGATAATAGTACCCTCAGCCTGATGGCTGTTCTTCAGCACTACCCAGGGGAGGGCTAGCTGACCTCCCACAAATCTTGCAGATGGCACTTACATTCACAGTAAGTTCACATTCTGTTACAAGTAGTCATAAATACTCACATTAGAGTATTTACTGCACCTACAAAATCTTCTACACAAATTGGTAACAACTCAGCTAACTATCTCTCTCCTCTTGTATGTTGTTACCCATTAGTTTTCACTCCTAATGACCACAGTCTTATATTGCCTGTCAGACAATCGTGATATATCATGGGATGCATCGGGGAAAATACTAAGTGCAACTTACTGGCACCACCAATAACATAAAAAGCATCTAATGTAATGCTTTATTATAATCTGTCCTGTTCACTGTGACCTGCAATTATTTTTTACTCAGCTGTGCATTTTTTCTTTCAGGCACAAATTTATTTTCAGCCAAGTTCAAAGGCTGGAAGAGTGAAATTAAGTGTTTTCTTCTGTCATTAGAGAGATACTGAGGTGTATTCTTTATCTTCCCATTCCTTGTATAGTTGACACCAGTAGGAAACACTGGTTTGATGAAAGCCAAGTGATTGCTACAGGTATGGGCCATCCTTAAGTAAGAATGGTAACAAAGATGCAGTAGCACCTGCCAGCAACTGCAGCACCTGCACAAGGTTTCTGCAGGGTTTATGCTACAGTTGCCGACCACATAATAAAGCCTGCTCTGCACAACTTCATTACAGAGGTTACGGCTGGCAAATTAAATCTACATTATCCCTACCTGTGATGTAATTGAACTTTTGCTTTCCACATAAACATATCTTTCAAATGTGCCTATTTAAGGGCAATAAATATGACTACTGCAAGGCAATGTAGATTGCTCCCTCCCCACCTTTGCTCAGCTTAAAGATATCATGCAGTCCTTGCCTTCTTTCAAGACAATATTTGAAATGTCATCCACTCCTTGCTTTCAGAACAAGAAAGCATTGCTAAGGGCAAAGGCCTTTGCTTTACAGTGTACGAATTTATCTTTCTCTTATTTCCTAATCCTATTATCTACATCTGCTTTATCTGTTAAACCCACACTCAGCTGTATTCTACCTCCATTAATACCTTCCAGCAGTGTATCTCAGCAATCAGAAGCTCACTTCCAAATGCTGCTTTTTGGGTAACATACTCCAAACTGCCCTTTATGTACTCTTTTCTTCAGAAGCCTTTGCTACTGTTCAGGATCCCTTTGTGATATGAGCACTCTTCTTTGAATCTGTCACCCAAAAGCACTTTCTGAGGGCCTGTATTCATTAACTCAGGGAAATAAGTTGTGCTTGCCACAATGGAGCTTTCTTAAGTGAATCCGCATTTGTTTGAAAGAACAGACTTCTTAAAAAGATAAGATCTGGTGCAGCAAAACCATATGCTCCCCACTAACGATGTACTTACCTAACAGGTAGCAGCAGTCTGGTGATCCTAGTGAAAACCGGGTCAACATTTGCACCTTCTCAGCACACATATATCCATGGGATCATACCATTAGTAGAATACTCTTCCCCATTTTCCCTTTGCCCCGCCTTGTGCTCCCTACCGAGCTCACACCTGCTTACAGAGGTTTTTGTCCTACAGTCCTACCATTCAGGTGGGTTGTAACAGCACCAAATTCATGTCAGTCGTGGTTTGGGGCTGGGTTTTTTTTCTCCCATGAAATATGTGTTCAGGAGCAGCTTTAATCAGAATATCTGAAAACAACCTGAGTCAGTAGAGAAGTTGCAGTCTTTCTGACCTCACTGTTCACTGCCCCCATTACAACACCGGCATGTGACTTTTCGGGGTAGGCAGTCAGTCTAAGGATAGACTCTGTGTCCTCAACATAAACAGAAAGCAGTCTTCTCATTATGTTTTGATAGCCCAAAGCCACAGGAAATAGAGAGCAGGCTGGGCATTTCTGCGCTTTGTTAGAGTGAAAGGACAATCAACATCAGGAACATTAGTGGTGGCAGAACACAAGATTGCTCAGCAGTGTATGAACAGAAAACTAGTCATCTGAATTGGATTTTCAGCCGGGGCCTAGGAGGCCAAATTTAATCATCCACCTAAAATTATCACACAAGTCAATATTCCCCACTTCCCTTTGCGAGGGAAAGAATCTGATTCTCTGCTTTTCAGTCAAGCAGGTGGCCTTGAGGCAGCTAACCAGCTGGCTGATAGCTAAATACCTTTGCCAAGACAAAAGCGAGTAGCATGATTGATTATCTTCCTATTGCACTGGAAGCGGACCCTCCTCACCGGTCAGGCTCCCGAGCTCCCGCTCTGCTAGCATGCAGGAAAACTCTTCCGAGAGCTGGCAGCGGTGGCCCCAAACACCAGCCTCTGCCTGGCCTCTACTTTAGTTACCAGCCCGGGTCAGGTCAGTTTGCTGATGGGGCAGCAATAAAAACACAGGAGTTTTAAATTTCATTTTAGCAATGCCGAAGAGATACCAGGAATATCAACCAGGTGATGCAGCCCACACCCTCGCTGCAGTGGGCATACCGTGGTTCCGGAGCAGCATCGAGGTGACAAACCTGCACCGCACTGAACAGCCTCTGCAGTGCTGCAGCTCCACCAAGCTTAGCACAGCTGCAAGAAGTTCCTGACAAGCTGGATGAACGCTTCAGCCGTGCGAGGCAGGCTCTGCACTGCCGTGCTGCACAGCTAGCAGCACCCAGGCTGCCACTCGGCTTACAGGCAGCCCAGAGTCTGCCTACAGTACCGTGCAGTCATATTTTTGATTACTTCATTCCCTGCAGTGCCTGCTAAGATCAGCAGTGGTTTTACATGCTCCTGAGAGAAGGAAAATTTATAAGTCCCATCATACCTCCTTCTCTCACTTTGATCACATCCCGACCTTCTGGCATAAAAAGCAGCTTTATGGGTGCTCGTGACAGGACGCAAGCAGCCCTGCAAAAACAGTCCCCTGCAATCAAGTGGCATTGATGCTGCCTTTCAGCCACCATTCTCTTCCAGTTCTGGAAGTCTCCAAGACTTTGAGAGAAGGTCTTGGGGTTCCTTCATCCAGCCCTAGTGTGGATGAGCTTCCTGGCCACTCCATTTGTGCCTCAGTTTTCACATGTGTGAAATGGCTGTGGCAAAAATAAGATGTGACATAGACATTAAGGGAAGAAATCAAGCGTAAAATGAAGAACGCTAAGGTTGCAGGCTCATTTCTCATTATCTCCCTGTCAATCCCCTCACCCATCCCAGCCTGCTTTTAATCACCCTGTCCGTGGAGCCCCATCGCTGTTCCCACTGCTTCCCCTCTGCATGCAGGAATCACAGTGCCGGCTGTGCACGAGGATACTGTCAAATGCTTCCGAACGTTTCTTGAGGCAGAAGAAGCTCTGCAGACTCCAGTGCGGCTGACACAGGCAAAGGGCATCCATAAATTACGGAGGACTGCCTGGGCCTGAGGACAGGTGGATCTAAGGTAAAATGCTCAGAAATAGCCGGAAAGTAGAAAGGAAAAGGAATTATTCTTTCTGCAAGAGATTTTCCAGCTGTACTTCATATAACATTTTAACTGGGAGGCACATGAAGGGAAAATGTTTAAAATATAGATTGTTGCAGCTGTGAGGGGATTTCTATCCTAGGCAATGCAAATCCTCAGGGAGAAAAACACAGGTTTTGTTACAGTTCTGTGTTACAAATGCACAAGCCAGGAGGTTTTCCTCACTGCATCAATTTATGAAGACAGAATATTCTCTTTCTTCAGGGGAGAAGGGAGAGAGACCTGATCCAGCAGGCAGAGGTGCACGTCTGATTAGTCACATAATTTCGATGAGTTCAATCAATGAGCCCATTTATGAGCACATTCACCTTCCACATCACCACTCGCAGGATTGGGCCCTATAAAAACATAAAAGCCAAGGAACGGATAGGAAACGAATTGCAAAAACAGCTTCCACTGAGCACAAAACGCCTCGGGTTGATAGCTGAGAATGCACTGCGGTCTCTGGAGACAAATTCCCTCATACTGGCTCTCTCACTGTGTCGCAGAAACATTGTTTGCTTGGTTTTAGTTCTTAGATGAAGGCAAGAAAGAGAAATACTTCAGTGAAACAATGTGCCATTCATGAAAGCAGCTTGCTATAACTGCCATGTTATTTTTTGTATTACACGGGGAACCAGCAAGGTGTGTGGGGAATATTGGAAACAACACAAAGGGAACAGAGCACTTCCAGTGTAAATAATTATGATATTTCTTGCGCATATCTCTGCACTGCAGCTGTATGCTTTAGCTTTGCCTGAGGACACACTGCAAGCCTGTACCCAGAGGTGTGAGGCTGGATTCTGCGGGGCACAGAGAGGCCTCAACTGGGATTGCAGATGCCTACAAACTTTGCAAAACAGAGGACAGAGAACTGGACAGATGGCAAGAGAGAGCCTCCAGTAGGCAGGAAGCTGCCTAGTAGCCTCCATCTGCCCATGGTTAGACATTCAGAAGTTGCAGTTTTTAAACCAGCTGAAGTCTTCCAACCCTTGCTTGGTCTTCCCCACTCCCCTCTTGACAATACACTGAGATACCCACAGAAAAAAAAAATAGTTTTTCAGCTTGCTCAATGCAGTTTCCTGAGCAGCCGCAAAAGCAGCTCTGCCTCAGAGCAGAAGGAACAAAGCAGAAGCAGGGATTTCTTCTGCTGATGCTGCCCCCGAAATACAGTGCAAGCAGCCTTGGGATGATTTGCTGGACTCGGATGCTCAGCAATGAGCTTGTCCTCGGACAGCAGAAAACAAAATGCAAGCCTCATTTTGTGATAACTTCATTGTTTTCATTCTCTTTTGCTTAACTGAAGATTCAATAGCCATCCAAGCTGGGAGCTAAGCAATTCATTTACCACCACAGAGGCGATGAATGCCCTCCTCCAGCCCTGTTCCGACAGGCCAGTGCCACCTAGCACTGCTGAGAAAACCAAGCTCCACGTACAAGGGTGGGTGGACAGAAGCACATACACTGGCAATAACATTGCCCTTCCTCTGCAGTTGCAAATGCATTTAGGAAACAGATTTACTAAATTTCATGAAGCAATAACTAGGTGTAGATCTCTAAGTGGGTTTAAAGGTAACTAAATGCTGAGACGACTGCAAGGGCCAACAAGACTTGCCTCAGTTATGAACAGAGGCAAACATTCACCAAGAAAATATGCTAATACTTGAGGACTTTATTTCATCAAAACAGTTACATTTTTGGCTTGAAAATGAACATCCTGAGATCTCTTTCACTCATTTGGATCCCTCTCAATTCAATTAAATTTCAATATGCAAAATATATTTTTAATCTATCTCAAATATTTGACTTCTGAAAAAAATCAGGAGGCCTGTGTGTTTGTGGTAAAACCTGTGACCCCATGAAAGTCATGTTTTCTCTGTTCCTCAGTCTCCCTGGATACAAAAAAAAAAAAAAA
>WBMW01005916.1:509622-553168 GCA_013396635.1 Penelope pileata
ACCAAAGCACTGAAGATGTAAAGAGCTGCGATAACTAAACCAAATGGAGCCATGGAGGATTTTTTTCTTGGTAGTGTACAGTTTCCAGAATAATAGCATAATGGCACAGGAACTGTGTAGTTGAGTATGGAATCAGTGAAAGGGGATTGAGAAAGACACCAACATGCAAGAATGATGCAATTCTTGCACAACCAATAATGCTCTTTGACATAAACCTTGGGGAGCAATAGCAAGTCACAGAACTCATGACCATCTCACTTTTTCTGACATGAAGAGCACCCTGACATGTTACTAAATGAATTTTTCATGAAATATCCCTTGCCAACTGCCTCCTGCTACAAGGTCAAAGACCTGACTATAGGCTTTTAAAAATGAAGCATTCCTGCAGTCCTTCCTTCCTAATCAAGTCCCGCACACCGAAAGATTTTTAAGTGTCTAAAAAGAAGGGAAATTATTTTCTAGAACATCTCAAATGGTTTGGGGACAAATTGCATGTCAAACTCAAAAAAAATCTAAAGCTTCTGTCAATCATAAACTCAGATAGCAGGAAAGTAATGTTATATGATACCTATTGGCCTGCAGGCAGAGTGGGTAGGTGTTATCCGCAGAGTACAGTATCTCCAATTATAGGAAGAAGCAGAAGACATGCCAGGAACAGAGGGGAAAAAAAGTTGAAATCTGAAGGACTCTTGGCTGCCACATTACTTCAGGCTCATGTTCTTGCATGGGGCTGCAGGGAGTTGGCAGCCCGATGCCCAGGATCCCTTGGCAGTGAGGCTCTGCCCAGTAACTGAGCCAGAATGACAAAAGATACCTACCAGAATTCTTGCAAGGAAGTCTCTGAAGGGAACCCACAGCTGGATCAATGCAACAAAAAGGGTGGCCCAAGGGACCTCCTGGGCCCTGCTTCAGCATCACAGAAAGGCTAAAGAAGGGCAGGATTGGAGGCTAAAGCTAAACTTCATAGTGTGGCTTATCTCCCTTTCTGTCTGTGAATATGACAGCACAGAGTCAAGTTTAAGGCTTCCAAGATTACAATTCTAAACGCAAAATTAAGTTATATACGTACAGTCAAGATATAGCGTTGCTTGGGAGGAACTGAGGGTAGGACTTGACCCCAAACTCTTATCATATGCTGTAAAAATACAGAATATACACAAAAATTCAAAACCCAATAACTAGAACCAAACCAGGCAATAAGACGGTTCCTACCCCAAAGCTTATAATTAGCCAAAGTCAGTATAAAAAAATGGCATTGGCTTTTGAAAAGACATTCAGGAAAGGCACAACAATAAAATAAGAATTGTTCAAACAAATATCCCTTGAACGTTCTCCTAACAATACTTAATCCTAAAATGTCTATAGTTTGAATAAGTCTTGGTAAATTCTCTGTCAATAAAAAAAAAAAAAAGAAGAAGAAGAAGAGAGAGAATTCTCTCTCTGCACAACTCCCATCCACACAACTCTCACGGGAAAAAAAAAACAAACATGAAGGGTTACAGAAACCTGGAGAAATTCAAAATACATATTAAATGGTCAGATAGGGAGAATCAAGTACTTGCACAAAGTTGAGAAAAGGGAATAAAATTAAAATTGTCCCAGTCTCAACAATCATAAAGTTCAGCCTTCAAAACATTCCAAACCCTGGCAACACAGTTATACTTTCAGCTTAGTGGAAATCAAGGGGGTTGGTTAATTAATCAGAGAAGAAAGTTACCTCCGAGTGGTTTGAGTGAGGAGACTACTGGAGGCCTTCACAGTAATAAAACTCTCAGTAGTGAGTTTTTGGTTGTTTTAAAGCTGACAAAAAAAAAAGTCAGCTGCTAATACCAGGTGGGGCAAAATCTTAATACTGTTGAAGTCACTTTCCGACACCCTGGGTAAAGACAGTCCCTACTTCAGTCAACATTTCTACCAGGCCAGTGCCATCAGGAAGATAACTCTGGCCTTGGTCCATGGCCAAGCGGCCATCTTGTGGAGCGGCCCCGTGCCACCCTGGGTCCAGGCCTGCCCACAAAGGTCAGAGACAAGTGAGCGCAGTCTGACCACAGCTTCCCAGAAGCTCACCTCAGGCAGCACCTAAAGAGTCAGGAAAACCACATGCTAGAGGAGCAACGTGCACTCCTGCAGCCGTCTGCACGCACTCAGCTTTCACTCATTGCTAAAAGGCAGCAGGCCACTAAGTCCCAAAGTACCTCCCAAGCTCCCAGTACAGAGAGGACGAACAGCCCCATACCATAAACCATTTTTCCCCAAAATCCCCATCTTCTGTCCTTGCCCAAGACCTGGAAGAAAAGCATGGCTGCCTTGTCTTACATTAGAGAAGAGCCGACAGCCCGCTCACCAGCTGCACTGCATGCTGGGCCGATTGAAGGCAGAGGGTATGAGGAACGCCACGGATCAGCCCCGTGTGATGAAATCCCCGTTTTTACATTTCAGATCTAAGGCAGCACACGCTGACAACAAGGATTGCTCCTGGGTGGCTGTGCAAGCCAAAGCTTTTACTGTTCTCTCCCATTCATTTTGTCCACTAGCACATTTGAAATGGTGACTGCCTTTGCATACATTCCCTCACCAACTTCCTCAACAACAGCTCACAGAACCAGCTTAAAGCATCTAAAATCGCCTCCCTGAACTGCAGCTCCCAGATCCCAAATTATAAACAATGCTTTTAAAAAGGCTGTTTTTGAGCAAACTGTGTACAACACTGCATTTAGCACCATTCTTGTGTAACATGAAAGGAGGAAATACCACTAATGGCTTCTAACCTGTTTTTCATTATTGTTGCTGAGAAGAGCGTGCTAAGTGTAATACCAGCGACAGGAACAGGCTGAAGTGTGGGTGTGTGGCAGGTATAAGTCTGCTTTTCTTCACCTTCACGAGAATCAGTAATTCTTTTCATATTACATTATTATCAGGGGAGCATATCATGTCACCACGTGGCAGAAAATAATTTGTTCCTCTTCCCACCTGTTTTTTACATCCAAATTCTTACCTGATAGCAACTGATGATGACAAAACAAGGCAAAATCAAGTTTTACTTTCCTCCTTAACTATTTTCCCATAATGAAGCGAATCTCTGCAAAATCCTTTTCTCTGCCTGGCCGCTCTGTCTCAGTGGCTCAGCACAAATACATTTTTGACAAGGGGAACGTTCCTTTTGAGGCAAGAAATAACACTCTGTCTGGTCTGCCAAAGCTGCAGCTCATGTATCTGCCCTCTCGCATGCCATCAGTTCTGGATTTCCCCGCAAACAACACATAGATGTCTTGGTCAGCACGCATTAAAGGCTTAAGCTCTACATTTCTTTGAAAGAAAATTAAACAGTGGGAATATGCTAAATGATAAAAATAAACAGGAGGGGATGGGTGGTAACAGAAAAAAAGAAAAAAGAGAGAGAGAGAAGAAAGGGCCTTCTCTGTTGCCAATGACACTGCATCTGGGGCAGCGGCACGGCACGCACTCTGCAGGACACACGACGAACCCCTTGTTGCATGCAGGATTTATGGCCGGGCTGGCTCTTCACGAGGCTCTCTCTCTCTCTCTCTCAGCGACGAGCTTCAGTTGCACAGACGCTCCCCCATCGCCCTTTGCGTGAGGCTTTACTGCCATCTAGTGGCACTTTCTGAAGCCTGCACGGTGCTGGTTCTGCAGAGCTCCAGGAAGCACCCACGGTCCCTCCCCACTGCACTGCCCGTCCTTCAGAGGCAGGGCCGGGGACACCGCAATTGCTGCAGGGTGATTGAGCACCTCCCTACGTGCCCAGCAGTGTGCTGTACGCAGTCATCCTGGTCTTGCAACGGTTGGAAAAAAAGCACAAACCATAGATTTATATATGAAAGGGCTTTGCCCTGAGAGCAAACCCCAGCACTAGGTGGGATGCGGCACCCGCCACGAGGATGGCAAAAAGCAAGAGGCCAGCTCTAGCACTGGCAAATGATGGAGAAAATAAGTGGCTGTGAAGCTGGACAGAGCTATGGAGGGAAACAGAGATGCCCCAGGTCCATGGAGGGAAACAGAGATGCCCCAGGTCCAGGCCAAAGCCCAGGCTCGCTGCCCAGAGGCAGGGATGGAGTGAGAGGCAGGCTGCCTCCATGCTGAGCCTAGCTCGGGGCAGCCACGGCCCCGTGGTTCCTCTGCTGCTGTCCCTGCACTCCTGCAGCTGTGTCCTCTTAGGGATTTTTCTGGATAATCACTTCTCTTTTTGTTTAATCTTGCCTGGGTTAAGAGTAATTTCAGGATGGCGATGCTGAAAAATTGGTATAGCAGAAAGTCTTGAAGTAACTGTCATCTAAATACATATTTCCAAGGAAAAAAAAATCATAACAAGATGTTTCTCCAGTAAACTGCATAAAAGCACATCATACAAACAGCTATGGAGCAGAGTGCTTAACAAAAGCCATCAACTAGTCAGGAAAGATCTGTGATACTGGCAAGAATGCAGGGAGCACAACTCAACCTAGGGGCCCTGCATGAGCATGTAAATACACAAAAATAGAAAAAGGATGTGCATAAAACAAAGCTATGCTGTGTGAACAACTGAACAACTGTCTTCTTTCAATTTTCAAGGTCTTAAATGAATAACCTTGTCAAATCCAGGGGGAAAAAAAGAATCACTGCCTCATTATTATCATCTTGAAATGTCCAAGTATCATCAGATTCTTTTCTCAGGTAAAATCCCATCAGTCTGGAGATTCACAGATACAAGCAAGGAAAGGATGTAGCCCAGAATGATATAATCATATAAACGTGTCGACATAAATAAGAAAGAAACAGGTAAGTATAAATGATTTCACTTTGAAATTAAAAGTCACTAATGGAAGGAAGGTACTCAACAATCATCTCAGCTAGTATCTGTTTCTGGTACAGACATGAGTACAATACTTGGTTGTTCTTGGCCTGTCTGGTACCGTGCTGTTAATTACCATGTAATTAAGCTGCCCCTGTAATGTACGTATCCATGGCATTTCCTAAGGATCTCAACACGTCTTTCAGACAGCAATAGGTATATTTTTTTATATTCTTGGAAAGCAGACACCCCTGTCTGCAGTCTACAAGCAGAGGAATTGAGGCAGGGTGCAGTGAAATACTTTGCATGAGAGTCCTTCGTGTCTTGATGCAGCACAGCAGTGTCCTAATCTCCATTTCATAACTATTTATGATAGTTTTCTCAGTCCAGAAGATTTCATTGACCAATATTATCAGTAAACATACCAGTGAATTAAGAGAATTTTCTCTTAGCATACTTACAACTCTTCCCTCACAAACAAGAGTTGTGTTTGAAAAAATTTTCATGGACATTTTACTTTGTGCCCATTACTGGAATATGTTCTGTTTCCAAATTAAAATACTTTTGGACAAATTTGTGTTTGATAACTGGACGAACAACTCTTAAGGCCTATCAGATGAACGGTACAGCAGCTATCATTAGGGTATCTTGTACCATTATACAGTCAACTACTAATACAGCCCAAAATATCCATATTTTTCAGGCCAAAATTACAAAAGGGAGCCTACCGTTCAGATGCACTAACACAAATGCAAAGTTGATTCGTTTAAATCACAAACTTACTTACACACGTGTTTGCCCAGACTCTTCTGTGTGCTTCCATCACTGATGGCCACAGGCAGCTGTAGAACAAGCACATGGCATCCTCTTTAAGGAAACATAATCAGAGCCAGGAAACAAAGACTGCAGAAGGAAGAAAATTGAACTTTACGATGTAGCACAAAAGATGAACGTTGTTCATTCCAGTATTGCTTTTCTATTTTTCAAGAATGAGTTGCTCTGTTTTTGGAGGGAGCAGGAAACACAAGCTGTGTTACTTGAACCACCTTTAATAGTTCAGTCATCTCTGGATGTAAACACATACTCATACACTGAATTCTCAGGGCAGGAGCTGAGATGAATGTAAATAAATGTGGATGTAAGCAGTGGGTATGAACCTGTGGATGTGAAATCGGATGCCAACGCGGAAGTGCCTTCAGTTGCCTCGCTGATTAATGTACTGGAAAGACTAGCATAACTTTCAAGGACAGCGTGCTCTGTGATCAATTGGCTGGATTTTCTTGAAACCTTTAATATACCATGCAGTAAAGGGATAATAAAATAATCTCCCTGCATTTTCAGCACCTAGCAGGAATGTGAGCTACACACGAATACATCCTGCATGATCCAAGACAAATGTGCTATAATGACAGAAGCGTTTCTGAGCCTCTCTAGTACAAGCTGCCATGAAAAAGCATTTCCACTCTGAAAAACAAAAGGCAGAGAAAGAGGAAGGCTTTAAGATCACCAGTCTTGCAATAGCTAATCTCAGGCTCCAGCCTGTACTCCTTCCTCTTCAAAGATTGCAGCATTTTTCCTCAGCTGGCATATTCCCTGTACTGTATCTACAGGGAAATATGTCTGCTTAGTCACACATCTTTTCCAGTTGTTTATTCAATCATTATTTCAAGCTCTTATTTCCCTCTCATTTCACAATATCAGGTATGAAGGTTGTTGTGTGGCCTTTTAACACTTCCTTAGTGTTTGAGGATATTGCTGGAGATAGCCTTGGGCAAGTGAGCCTTCCTGTCATTATTTTTCCAAGGACACTGGGCTCACCTAGATCCTCTTAAATCTTCTTCACAATGTCTCTATGGACAACAATGGAGTATTTTCAGCTCATGGATCTTCTCTTTAGAATAATCTACCTACACAGCAATAGTCGTATTCAGTCTGAGCAAAAATGCATTTTTTGCTAGGTTTTCCATCTAGTTACAGAGTCATAACATGTCTCAGCTCTATCTATCTGAATTCAAAATAAGCAGCCTTTAATGTATTTAATGCTACAGCTTTAAAAAGGCCTAGGAAAAGCTTTGCAGCAGAATTTGTTTCCTGAGAAGATAAGAGCAGGGAGAATAATTTCTGATTTCATGGCTGGAGCTCCGTATTAAGAGGTCTTCTCAGTTGTCTTTCAGCAAATAAAAATACCCAGCTACTCCCCCCTGTTCTCCGCCAGGGAACCTCTGAGCCCTCCACACAATGTCCCACCACGAGAGGTGCGAGGGATGCTGTCAACAACACGCTACATGTCACCAGCGCCACTAACACTGGTGACACTGGCCAAGGAAGTCCACCTGGTCACACCAGGGCAGGAGAACCAAGCACGAGTCCCCACCCACTCTCTCACTGTCTCCAGCTCGAGACACCCCTAGCACTGCACAGCCCAGCAATGAGTACCTGCTGCCTCGATGTTATTTTCCTCTTTTTATTCCAGAGAATAACTCCGTGCTCACAGTGTTCCCTCACTTGAGGGCACCACAGCCAACATCACTCTGCAGGTAATGCCCCAGCAGCTGTTATGCCACCTTCACCTCCTTTTGGGGGTCTCGAGAGCCCCATTCCCACGTCAGCACCCACATTCCCACACAAGACCATCATCTCTCCCCAAAATAACACCCTGAGTGACCTGCAAGACCAAAACAAGTAAACTTCATGGAAAGAGGTCTTCTTTCAAAAGCTAATGTTCAAGTGTGTCTATGAGGGCTGCTCCTAAAGTAATACCTCCTATTTTATTATGTTGGCTCACGATGACAGAGGCAGATGTTGGTGGCATGGCAGTAGAGGCTGAACCTTCCCACCAATATTCCATTCCATTTTGTTGCCATGTGACAGATGGCAGCAGAGGGGCAGTCTGACACAGTGGTGTCTGACATGGGAGTGTGGATGGAGCAAAGGCGTGGAACTGAATTCCTCCGTGAGGAAATAATGGCACCCACTGATATTCAACGCTTGCTGAGTGTTGATGGAGACCAAACAGTGGGTGTGAGCACAGTGAGTGAGGCAGTGGGTGGTGCCTTTCAGCAGTGACAACAGCAATGTGAAAGACAAGCCACATTCTAGACAGCCACACAGATTGTTACAAGCGTGGCATGCAGGCTCTTGTTCATCACTGGCAAAAACACACAGCTACTGGTGGTGACTATGTTGAAAAAGAGTGTTTTGTAGCTCAGAATTTACTTTATCAAACAGTGTTATTGTGCTCTCTGTACCTGTTGTAGTTTCCATGGAAGTAAATAGGATGCATTACATTTAAAGAGACATATGTGGAGAGCCAGAAAAGGGAAGGAAAAGGGGAAGGAAAAAAAGAGAGAGAGAGGCAGAGTGCTGCATGCTAGCACTCCCTGGACTGTCAAGTAGAGGCATGCTTCACTGAGTAGTTATATGACACTTTTCACCTCTCAAATCAAGGATGCTTTTGAAGCCTCCGTATCTGTCAGTCTTCACACCCCAATGTGACACCCAAGGTAGTATCTCCTGCTCACCTGCTGTATGGGACTGGCCACAGCTTTAGCAGCTGCCTGCCGCCTGGTCACAGCCTACCCATCACTTTCCCAGACAAAATGATTCTGTCACTAGAAAACACTGTACAAAAGCTTCCTAGAGAAAAAGATGTCTGTCGAGTTTCTCCATTCCAGTTGCTTTACTTGAAGCTGAGGCTTGCTTCTCATGCTCTTGCTTCAAAGCTCGCTGTATTTGGATGAAGGACATCAGTGCCTGTGAATCCTTTCATCAGAGAAACACAGACTATTTAATTTTACAGTTGTGCCTCTTTTCCACAAGGAATACAGAGAATCCATTAGTAATCACACATCAGAGAGTGCATCCACCTACATGTTCCTCTCCTTTGGCAATTGTATAATTACACAATCATCTCTTATCAAAGAAACTTTTCCCTTTAACTTCTACACAATAATTGCCCATGGCTTTGCATCCCTTTATCTCCCACAAAGAGATGGAAACTCTAAAAAATACGCGTGTCGAGAGTTGTTCTGCTTTCTTTCAAACAGCCGATCACAGGGCATGTGCAGGCAGAAGTGTTAATCTACTCCCAAAGCAGCACAGAGCAGAGTTCAACAAGGTGCCCCAGACAGCAAGTGACAGAGGCACAGCCATGGGTCTGTGGACCTGCAGGCTGCTGCGGCTCTGTCTTTGCACATTGCTCCTTCCCTCTCCTTTAATTCCTTGCTGGCATTTTGTTATTAGTCCCCACGCAGTAAACAATAGGTTGCAAATTCTGACAAAAGGAACGGCTGAAATGATTATTCATCCCTCCAAGAGATTGCTCTGCGAGCCGAGAGCTGCATGTTCTGCATTCTGTGACTAAGATACAGTCCCATGTGTTTTCCCAGTTCAATCAAGTGTGCGAGGAACTGTCACAACAGTCCCTGATGCCAAGAAAATAAAATTTAGGGTGGAATGGTAAACCTGAGTTGCATTTCAATGGAATTTCATTTGCACCTGTTTTCTCTACTCTTTGTTTATTTTATTCTTTTTTAATCTTTATTGACAATTCATTAAAGCGTTATCATTCCTCTAAACAGCAAAAGAAAAGGGAGTTGTTATTGTACCTGTCTGGATAATTGTTGCTGACGTGTTGTCAAATCCTTAGAAGTGGCTATATATCTTTCATGTCAGGCCACTGGGACTGATACAAAAACATTTTCAGGCATCTGTAGATTTTTTTCCTGCCTGTAGAAGAAGACGTAAAAAGAACAAATAAGTCAAAATGATAAATTATGACAGAAAAAAAATCAACATTTGAATTGCTTGATAATAGCGAGAGCGAGGGCTTGAGGGAAGATTAGTGCAGCGTCAGGAAGGAACAGAACTGAAAGTTATTTAAAAGTAACAGAAACCCTCTAGGATCTACAATCCCACCATTGTTTCCCTTTGGAAAAGCAGTTTTCAGAAGC
Organism: Penelope pileata; assembly: GCA_013396635.1. Taxonomy (NCBI): domain Eukaryota; kingdom Metazoa; phylum Chordata; class Aves; order Galliformes; family Cracidae; genus Penelope; species Penelope pileata. The sequence continues at coordinate 519,364 of WBMW01005916.1, forward strand.
TCCAATTAACCTTAATTGAATTCTGCCTTAGCAATATCTAGAATTTTAATTGAGTGGGAAGGTGATCATAAATCTCTGTTCAAATGCAGCTTCGCCATTAGCTATTCCCAGAATGGCGTGGCAACGTCTCACAAAGAAGGACAAGGCTGTTCTGCGGGTGAAGGGAGCTTATAAAACAGATGGAAACCGACTTTTTGCATGGTCTGACAGTGATAGGACAAGGGGAAATGGTTTTAAACTAAAAGAGGGGGATTTAGGCTAGGTGCTAGGTTCTTTACTCAGAGGGTGGTGAGGCACTGGAACAGCTGCCCAGAGAAGCTGTGGGTGCCCCATCCCTGGAGGCGTTCAAGGCCAGGTTGGATGGGCCCTGGGCAGCCTGATCTGGTGGGTGGCAGCCCTGCCCACAGCAAGGGGGTTGGAACTGGGTGGGCTTTAAAGTCCCTCCCAACCCAAACCATTCTATGAGTCCATAAGGCAGGTGTCAGTCCATAAAACAACTGTTCAGAGGTGAAAATCCCAGCAGCAAAAGCCAGTCCTGTGGTCAGCCATTTTCCCCAGCGCTGGGAGCTGAGGAAGAAGGAGCACTTCCTGTGACCAACACATGCATGCACACCCTGCCCGCTGCATCCTTTAAAGGCATTAGCAAAAACTCCTCGTCTGAGAGAGATGTCCCAGACTTTGCACCTCTCAGGCACCAGAAGGCGCCTACCCACCGCACTGCACAGCTATAGCACATAGAAGGGAGCTCCTCAGCCCCCACTGAGCACACATTTACTGACACTGAGCTGGCATGGCCAGAGGCAGAAGGGAGCTGACTGAACCAAGTCACCTCACTCAGGCGCAAGGCAGCCCCACTGCCCGCACAGGCAGGGCTCAGGGAGAGCTGCTCTCTCCAGCAGCCTGGAGAAAGAGCCTACAGACCCAAGTCCAGGACATTGCAACGATCAGCCAAGGGCTGAGCACATGGTATGTATCCAACACAGGAGCATCGGGCTCACAAACGCAAAGTTCTCCTAGGAAAAGCAGAACTGATAACACCGATCCGGGAGCAAGAGACAGAAGTAATTTCCATGTTCTCCATGTTCATACCTCACCTTCCAGCAGAAGGCTTTTCAGCTGGCTCTGAAAGGGTGGGTGCACACAGGAGCAACCTGGGGACAAAGAGGATGCCTGAACCCACAGCCACCACACAGCCACCTGCCTTTATTTCATCCCAAGCCCAGGGAAGCTGCAGCTGAACCTGAGGTCTGCAAGGCAGTTCAACATCTGACTGGCACTGCCAGCCCACTGATCCCCCGCACCTGCTGGCTGCGAGTTCAGCTCCCAGTGGGAGCTCTGACTTCAGAAGAATAACTGATTTTAAAGCATTTTTGTCATCTTCGCTCCATGATAGGCTTCCGCCGCTGAGGAGGGGGCAGCTGCCACCAAGGTGGGGCTTTTCTGACTTTAATGCTCCACAAAGGAAGAAAAAGTAATTCTGCAATGTATAAAAGGGTGCACGAATGTTCTCAAGCCTCTTTCAAACCTGCCTGGTTCTCCCCAGCATATAAGAATGATGGAAAGAGGATTTTTACAAGTGATAGGACAAGGAGTAGTGGTTTTAAACTAAAAGAGGGTGGTGAGGCACTGGAGCAGACTGCCCCAAGAAGTTATTAGTGCCCTATCCCTAGAAGCAGAAAGGAGCAAACATAGACATGTCTTCTCTGCTCACTCTGCCACAGCTTCCAAGAGCCTCTCAGCCCTCGAACCCCTTGAGGCTCAAGGGACAGCTGGAGACACACAGGGGCAGCATGGCCTGTCGCGCTAAAGGACACCTCCATGTCTAGACCCACCAGACAAGTGTCCTGGGCAAGTCACCCACCTGTGGCAGCACGGGGGATGGCTTGGGCTTGGCCAAGGGTGGGAGGGAAGGACAGAGGAAAACAGCCAGCCCCGCATCCTCACGCACCCTGTGGCCCCTGGCAGGCAAAGCCCAGCCCTCCCTCTCCAGGCAGCACTGCCTGGCGAAACAGCCAGCCCCAGCCAGGACTGCCTTCAGCCTACGCAAATGCATTTTCCATGGCATCTTTCATAAGGCAGGCTATTATTTTCCTGGCAACTCACCCATGAGCTGCTGAGCAATGGGCAGGTTTTCCCCTTTGATGGTAACGCTCATGACACAGAAATACTGATTGCATCTCTACAGCACCCAAATTCAGTCCTTTTAATTCAAGTTTTGTTGTTGTTTTTCCCAGCACAGCAAGAATGTCTCCTTTAAAATATCTCTCTCTTGTTTGGTATCATGGATGGTCTATTTCTCTGGCAGTAAAATATCCACTCTGTCATCAGGTTTGGAGTTGAAATCAATCCAGAAACACAGTGTTAGTTCAATAACGATCCATTTCGGTGGAATAAATCCGCAGCACCCAGCTGCCCGCCCAGAGCCCACCCCTGTCCATCAGCATGGGGCTGGGGCCGTGCTCCTCCCTCCCCACACGCCATCCCGACGCTGCCTTTCAAACGCCCATGGATATTTGATGCTCAGCTACAAGGGTCGCATAATGGAGGCAATGCATCTTCAGTGGAGAAAAATGACAGCCACAATAAGGCGACTAAACCAATTCATCACTTAATGCAAAGCATTATTGCGCTGCAGCCGGAGCAGCGCGCCGGGATTGATTACAAACAGGATGACATCTCCCTACGGACTGTCTGCTATATTATTATAAATAAATACCCATTCATTTTGGAGTCTGTATTACTGCAGAGGATAGATTATAGCTCGGGTACACAGTAAATATCCCATTGAGCACAATGTCCCTTCCTTGCCAACAAATGAGTTTTGTCTCACATAATACAGTTTCGTGAACAAGATAAGGGAACGGAGAAACACCAGGAGACAGAGAGATCTGCCAAAATCTCGATGAATATTAAGGAGCTATTTCCATGAACGACACACCAAAACTTCAGCCGCTCATCAGCAGAGGGGAGCTGAGGGGGTAGGCAGCTGTGGGAGGGTCCTAAAAGGGAGCAAGTGCCAAAACTTCCCCAAGCCCTCTGCCATAACTAAGCAAACCTTTCTCTTTCCAAACTTTCCCCATCCCCTATAAAATAAATAACAAGTGTCCCATTTCACAGATAAGGAGGCTGAACAGATAGCAAACAAATTAGAACCCAAGGGAATCCAGGAAGCTGCTGAAGAGCCAGGAGCTCAGCCAGACTCCCAGCTGCCGATGCCAGTGCCTTGCTGTCTTCCCCCATCCCGGGGGAGGCCTCACACAGGCAAGAGAGCAGCTTCGGTAAGAAACAGCACTGTTTGCTAATGTGGCTAGCAGAATATCAAGCAGAAACAAAAGTGGTATTTTTCTTCCTCTCCACATCCTCTCCTTTCTGTATTTTCCTACACTTCACCAGCAGAGAAGCCCTTCTCTACACAAACAAGGAAAAAGTGAAGATAATCAGGCAATTTTCCATCTCCAGTCAAAATGGCAGTTTTCCCTCTGATTACACATCCCAAACCACACAAAGATTGCTCCATTTCCTTTGAATGTTTTACAAAAAGCGATGACCATTCTCCACTGGCAGCTGCTGGCTTCCTCCCTATCCATTATTTTCACCCAAGGCCCATCCAAGCATATTTTGTAAACGATTTAACTGATAATCATCCAATGTGGAGCTCTCTTCCCATTTCTCTTAGGGTCTAATTGAACCCCGTGGACAGTCCTGAAGGGGATTTGGAGCTGCTCTGGTGTTTCTGCTTCCCAGGGAACCCATCATCACCCTTCACAGGCATGGTCTTTCCAGCCTGACCCTGAAAACGCACACATATTGCTGAGAAGCTAAGACAAGAACAGAGATGAATCATAGTGAAACGAGATATACGTATTTTGTGTCCTGACTCTGTACCTCAAAATAGCCACAAAGTTTGCACGGGATCAAGAATTTTGCTTGTGTTCTGGTAAATATGAAAAAAGAAAAAACACCAGAGCCACTGCACTCCATCCCTCCTTCCTGTAAGTGCCACACGGAGGTGCTCAGCACCGGCCCCTCCCTTTCACCAGAAAGGGAGCAGATCTGCTGAAAAAAATCAATTACATCAGACACACGTGCCTGTGAATGCAACTCAAGCCCATGAGCCCCATCCAGTGCAGTATCAAATGGGCAGCACCACTTGTTAAACTTGCATCTGGGTGAGAGCACTGACCATTCCCAAACTTCATGGTGTTCAAGTGCCAGGAGCCAGATGAGACCAGGTCATCTCTTCCTACTTCTCTTAGTGAGCTCCAAAATCACATGAAAACAGCGTAATGAACAAGGGTGTGCATGTGTCATCCCTTAGGGAAGGGGGAAAAAATGGCCACAGGGTGAAATAAAGGCAGGTCTGGCACTGACAGCGTGTTTATATGCTCCATTGCCTGCCAACCTGAAAAGAAGCAATACTCCCAGTGCAGCAAAGCACAGCTCTAAACTCTCTGTTCCAAGTTAAAATCTTTAAGGAAGCAAATTCTATAATTCAGAGGACATCTGCGATGTTCACCTCACACCAAAATGTAAATAAACAGTAGCAGAAGCCGGGCTTGCCTTGTTATCCACTCTGCCTAAAGCACTGTTTATTAGTGCCAGAACTAGTTGATGGCAGCATCCCTAGAACTGATTAAAAACCTGGAGGAAAAAGAGGAGGAAAAATGGCACTATGCTGTGCAAGAACCGTTTACTCTTTCCAGATAAGATAACACATGCATGGAGGCTAATGCAGCCAGTAAAAACTGCCCAGCACACACACCTGCGCTTGCCCAGAAGGAGCTGTGGATGACCAGGTGGGGAAGGTCCCTGGGAAGCTCCCTGGTGGGAGAACTCTGCTCTCTCTGTCCCCCTCTGCTCTGCCCTCGTGAAGCCCCATCTGGAGTACTGCATCCAGGTCCATGGCCCCCAGCACAAGAAAGATGCAGAGCTGTTGGAGCAGGTCCAGAGGAGGCCATGAAGATGATCAGAGGGCTGGAGCACCTCTCCTATGCAGGAAGGCTGACGGAGCTGGGCTTGTTCACCCTGGAGAAGAGGAGGCTGCAGGGAGACCTCATTGTGGCCTTCCAGTACTTAAAGGGGGCCTACAGGAAAGCTGGGGAGGGGCTCTGTCAGAGAGCAGGACAAGGTGAAGTTGGCTGCACCTACCACCAGAAGCTGGATGGGGTCTGGAGCTGTGGCTGTGAACATGCTTTAATTTCTGCATACACCCACTCCACACGGCACAAAGGGCAAGCGCTGGGAGGCGGAGGGAGCCCAGCCTCGGGCACTAAAACCCCTCAGCCAGAATAAAAACCTGACTGTGCCAGCCCTCAGGCCTCAGACAGCACTGCAGGGGGCTGCAACCAGGCAGCAGCTGCTGAGAGGTGACCTCTCCCCACAGGACACTGTCCAGTGTCACTGAAGCCACCAATAATCAACTACCCCAGTTTTGCCACGCTGGCAAGTGCATTTTCTGGTCCACAGGTTTGCTCTATGCCACACCATCACCAGACCACGTCACTGAGTACCCCCACTTAACCTTGTGCAAGAGATGCCTGAATGCTGGCAAAGCAGGAGGGCCTCTCTGTCACATCGCCCTATTCCCAAACACCCCTAGAGGCCTTCTATTCCAGCTACAGAGTCCCCAGGAGCTAAAAATCCCTGCTTCCATGGGGGCCCCTCTGCCACCTTCACGTGCCTGGGGCTTGCTGCTCTCCTGGCGGTACCTGCTGCTGTCCCACCTTGGTGCGGGGAAGCAGGCTGAGCCCTGAACAAGGTCCTATCTTGCCAAGGTCAGGGGCAAAGAGGTTTTCACAGGGTGGTTCCTGTTTCCACACGAAGGACAAGCTGTTCAAAACTGTCTCTGGTCTTTCCAGTGTACTGAAATCATCTAAAATACTATTTCAAAAAAACACCTTCCTGAAACTATCACAGAGCTCTTTCCCTACCTTCTTTTTGTCAGCAGTGGGCGCAGCACTACTTTATACCAAAAAGCTGGTGCTGAAGTGTCACATGTCCCTCTTGCAGCTGGGAAGCTTCAACAGGACCTCGGAGGGGAGATTACACACGGAAAAAGAGGGATTCAGTTTTCCCTTTAAAGCCAGGCATGCTAAGAAGAGCAATGTTCTCACACTGCAGCTTCTGACCTTACCTTTCTCTGTAAATTGCCTTCTGGACTCACAGCTAATGAAAAGCCTATTACTAAGAAGGCACATAAATCTCCTTAGATCCCTGGAATAAAGAGGGAAAATTAGAATTTCTTTCAAATAAAGAAAGTAGAACATGATGAATTCAGAAAGCCCAGCTGCTCTCTGGGAAAAAATGTCAGCAGTCTCACCCAAGCACAAACATGTACGCACAAAGAAAACAGTTTGGTGGAAACAAATGGGGAAGAAAGCTGCTGGATGACACCTGGGAGAGTCACTCAAACAGGAGAAAACAGAGTGAAGAGAAACCTGTCTGCACCTTGCAAATCTGCCCTAAAACTACACAATTTGGAACGTTGTGTTTGATGCAATACAAATAAGTAATTCAGAGGAAGTTGCCATAAAAACTTTTTGCAGGGTTCACTGTTTATGCCAAGCACTGGGGGCCTTTTCTATGCCCTGGGCTTGGCATGTCAAGCGTGTAGGGAGCTGAACGTTCACCTCTGGCACCCGGGTTGCGAAAGCTGGCACCGGGCGCTTACATAACCATTGGGACAGGCGGCACGGGCAGGGCTGGACCCTGGACAGACAGACGGACAGAGGGAAGGACGGCAGGAGCGGCCCGCAGCCTTGCCTCTGGCACGGCCCAACCACGGCGCACAGCCCAACACACCCCCGGGGAAAGTCCAGGGCCGGGCCAGCCACCAGCACCTCCTCTGTGAGAGATGTGCCCACTGGGATTCAGTGACCGGCGAGGTTGTTTACTGGGACACCAGGGTACCATGAAACTGAGGAAATGTACTGTGAAAAGCCAGTGTTGCCGTCATTCCCCAAGTGGAACATCAGCGCCATTTCCCCTGAGGGTCCTCAGCCTTCCCACCTCCAGGATGACAGGCCCTGGTCAGCACCACCACTCTGCTTTTCAAGCAGAACCCAGACACCAGCAGTGCATAAATACTCTGTTCACCATTTGCAGGACAGCTTCCAAACATACAGCTATAGGCCTACAACACCCCACCCCCAAGCCACCTCCTTGCTTGGGGCACCCCCAGCCCACTCCCCAGCCCTAACCCCCTGTGTGCCATCGAGCATGTGGCCACCAGGACACCTGCACACTGCAGGGCCAGCACCTCCACCAGCGTGCGCCCTGCAAGGAGAAGTGTCAGTTGCAGTCAAAGCCCGGCGCCGTCATGGTGCCTGCTCTCCCTGCCTCCCCCATGGGCCGCTCCCACCTCACGGCATCACCAGCAAGGGGCACACAGCAGAACTCCAGCAGGCAGCGTGACCCAACAGGCCTGCCATGCCCCAACAGCCCCCCACCTGCCTGCAGGCCTCCGGCAGCCGCGCCACACCCCACAGGTGCACAGAAGCTAACGCCAAAATGCTGATCGGCAACCTAAAGGCAGAGCACTGGGATCCTCTCTCAGGAGACGGGCGGCAGGTGGAATAGAAATCCTTTCCCCCAGGTGCTAACTGGGGATGAACCGCCCTCCCATTGCTCAGCTGCAGTACAAGGAGCGGGGCAGGGCGAGGGCAGCCATGGGGCACGCAGCACAGGGCTGATGGCTGGAGGGGCCGCCTCCCCAAGCAGGAGGAAGGGTCCTTACCCTCAGCTCATTGCCAATCTCAAGGAGTTTGGGGAAAACATCGCTTTGCTTAACAAGCTGGGAAAACATTACTGGTCAGACGGGTATTTTTAATCAGGAACTTTGATCTGCTGGGCCTGGGATTTACACAGCACTGGGAGAGGACTGAGGCTCTGCAGGATGTCTGAAGCGTCAGTGCCTCCGGGGTGAGCACAGGTCAGCAAACTAGAAAAAAGCCTTTCGAGCAGCCTTCCCAGCCTGGCACGCTTCCCTGGCCCCTGGAAGTCCAGCCAGACACATCAGGACAGCCAAGGGGGAGATGCAGGATGCTTCAGAAAGCTGAGTCACACGTACCCAAAATGAACTGCTCCATCCACACCTGGGAGCTCAGCCAGCCCAGCTCAGCCCTTCCTTCCCCTTCCTGGACCCCCGCGGCTCCCCAGGGCTCAGCTCCCTGTTTTTCAGTCACCTCCACTGGAAGCCGTGTAACTACCAGGGCTGAAGGCAGGCCCGGGCCGGCAGCTGCCCGCACGCTGCGGCTCGTTCCCGCTGAGCAGAAGGGCGGCACAGGGAACCGCGCTGCTGGGAGCACCGCTCTGATACCCCAGGAGCGAGGACACGGATGCTTGTGCCCGTGATCACGGGCGGGGATAGCAGAGTGGCACTGGCGCTCAGGGAGTGGCCGGGGTGGGCGCTGGGAGGCGCGGGGCCGCTGCCTCTGCAGCCCCCGATCTCCGGGATGCGGCTGCGGTGCCGCCACACGCGCACACCGCGCGGCGCTGACCCGCACGAGCCGCCCGCCCTCGGCCGCGTCACGCGGGGGCGAGAGCGCCGCAACAGGGCTCGTGCATCCCCACCCCGCTGCGCGGTGACGCGCACGGAGCGTCACTCTGCTCCCGACGTCACGCGGGGCCGCCTGAGACGCTTCTGCCGGGCGAAACCACCCCGAGGCCACGCGGGGGGGAGCGCGGCGGCCCGCGCGGCGCGGCCTCAGGCTCCGCTTCGCCGTCCGCGGCACCGAGAGGCGCGGAACGGCCGGAAGAGACCTCGCCCTCGGTCCCCGCTCCGGGCTTGGCCGGGAAGGGGAGGAGGCGCGCGCGATGCTCCCCCACCCTGGCGGCGCTGGTACGCGCCGGACGCGCCGCCGCCTCCGCCCGTAAAAGCGGCGCCGCGGGGCGGCCGCGGAGCTGCCGCTGGAGCCGNACGGCCCCAGTCCAGCTCTGCCCCGGCGGCAGCCGGGCGGCTCCGGGTGGAGCTGAGGGCACCGGGTCCCCGAGGGGTGACCCCTTTGGCTGCCTGAGCGGCTCCGCCTCACCGCGCGGCTGCCGGGGGCGCGCCGCCCGCCCGCAGCAGCCCCCGTCCCCGAGAGGCTGGGGAGAGCCCTGCCGGGTCCCGGCCCGCTCCTTGCTCCCAGGAGCCCCGTCCCAGGCCCCGCTGGGCACGAGGCCGCCTGAGGCCACCCGCTGGCACAGTCCGTGTCCCCACACGGGGTCAGGGCCGAGCGACCTGCCAGCGGGCCCTGCCGCTCAGCTGCGGGCACCACAACCTGCCCGGCTGGGCCCAGCGCGTCCCCGCGGGCTGCCCGGGCAAGGCTGGTGCCACAGCCCCTGGGGCGGGCCTGGGGCCACAGCACGCACCTCGGGGACACCTCTCTCTGTGTGTGGGGCTGGGGCAGCGCGGTGCTATGGGCAGGGAGGGCCTGCAGGCAGCAGGGTGCTCCTGCTGGAGGGCTGCGAGGCAGCCTGGAGCTGTAGGGAACACATGTGTGTGCCCCAGGGCTGGCGGTGAAGGCAACCCACAGTCAGCACTCTTGAGGAGAGCGGTTTCCAGCACACGTCCTGAGCAGCGATCCCACGTTGCTCAGGCAGGGTTTCAGCTCCCTCCGTGTGCTCCGGCAGTGACAGGCACCAGGTCCCGCCGTGACATTCACGCCTCACCGGCTCTGGTGCCAAAATCAGGGCTCCAGTGTCAAGCGGCAGCAGGGGCCGTGCATGCCGCGTGACGCCCTGCAGTGAGGCTGGGGCCAGAGGCAGAGGGAGGGTGCAGCGGGGGCCCTGGCCCCAGTGCCTCCCACAGCTTCGGCCCTTAGCTCTGAAGCAAAGTCCTTACAATGAAGTACAAGTCCTGGAAGTCAGTCTGTCCCGTGCCACCGCTAGGTGACAAGCCTTGAACTTTGCGCCTTGTTCTTCAGAAGGTCAATGGGGAGTTCAAACTCTTCCCTTCCTGCACCAAGGCCCCACCCTTGCTAAGAAGGCCTTTCTTAGCCCTTTCTCTTCCTTCTCCTTTTACGCACCCTGAGTAATCGCGGGCAGGCGCTGAGCTGGCCTTCCCTGTTGCAACATCGCACCGTGGGAGCTGGCTGCGCTCACCGCCTGCTGCTGAAGGGCAAGCTGGGCAGCGTGCCTGTCCCCTGTGCACGGTGCTGCAGCAGAGCTCATCCTGGCGAGTTGCAGGGCAGTCAGCTCGTGCTGCAAGGGTCTCAGGACAGCGACCTTGTACGTGCCTCACTGCCATGGATGCGTTTAGCAAAATTAGGCGAGGAGCTCCCGTGGTGTTGTTAAAAGCTGCATTGATTTCCCTGGTTCCTGCGTGGCTGCCTGGCAGCTCTGGCCACACGTAGGCGGGCCCTTCTGTAAGCAGCAGGGAACACATGCTGCTTTCTGCTCCCCATCCCCCTGCAGCCGCGTCGGGCCCTGCTCAGGGACTTTGTGTTTATGCCCCTTTCCCTGGCCATTAAATGCATCTCTTCTCGTTAAGCTCTGCTCAGCTCCTCAGCAGTAGTTTTAAACTGATGAAGACTCTAGGAACTGAAGTGCTGCAGGCAGTCCCCTAGGGAGAGCCTCAGGCTTGGGCTGTTCTACAGAATCCCCAACTGAGCATAACAGAGGCACTTTCCATTGGTTTACACATCTGGAACATTTTAAAGTATTTTTTTAGTGTCTTTAAAAGTGCCCATTTTAGAAGGTTGTGAGTCTCCTGCTGCAGGTTTGTTGTTCCCTCTGTCCCTCCTGTTTCCTGAGGTGCCAGGGCTCCTGTCTGGCTGCTTGCCCCTGTCAGGCCTGTCGCTGCCACATGCCTGTCACCAGCCCTCACAGAGGGCAGTGCTGGGGACCCCCGCTGCCACTCCTCATCGCAAGGTGTAAGCCTGCACAGGCATTGCCTGCTTGGGGAAAGTTGCTGCTGTAAGGGCAAAGGAAGTCTTGATCAGAGGTTGCTATCAAACATTAACCTGAGGCAGCGAGTCAGCCTGCCCGCTGCTCTGCGGGCTGGAGGCCTGCAGCCATCCAGGTGGGCACAGGGCACCGGGCTGTGCAGCGCGCTGCCTTCGTTAGCGCTGCGTGTGAAAGGGGAGCAGGCAGCATCCATCTACCTGCTGGGCCCTCCTCGGTGGGGAGAGAAACACTGTGCTTCATTCCACTTTTTACAAGGCATGCAGAAGTTGATCACAGCTCTGCTGTTCTGGATGAAGGACTCCTTTTTCCCCTTACGGGACACTTGCACGCTGTCTTAATCAGGAGGGTTTGCATGCTGCAGAGGTTACAGCGCCTGGTAACGAGCAAAACATGATGGGACTGTGGACAGAGCTAATCCCTATCTCTGCACCCTGTTTATTTTGTCTCGAGAGCAAGTTCCTGCACAAGCCCCATGTTACTCATGCATAACGAGGTTATCTGTAAGGCACACAGATGTTTCTAACACCAGTTTTCCCTCTGCAGCCTGTTCCATGGGAAACAGCACCAGCCGGCTCTACAGTGCGCTTGCCAAGACACTGAGCAGCAGCGCCGTGTCCCAGCACCAGGACTGCCTGGAGCAGCCCGACTCGGCGCACCTGGATCCAATAGACCCCAAGGATCTGCTGGAGGAATGCCAGATTGTTCTGCAGAAACGGCCACCCCGCTTTCAGAGGGACTTTGTGGACCTGAAGAAAAACACAGCCAGTAACCACCGCCCGATCCGGGTCATGCAGTGGAACATCCTCGCCCAAGGTAGGAGCTCAGGTTGTAACCTGGAGACCAAATGCGGCAGTGAGAAGTCTTAAGTGCAGAGGTGTCCATACAGTTAGATGGGTCTGGGACTGGCAGGGCAACGGGAGGGAGATGAAGGCCCAACTGATAGGGGGGAGATTTTCAGCACTTGAAATAGCAACTTGCCTTCTGCTCTGAAAGAAAGAAGAAAGGTCTTCCTCTTCTTGCATCTCCGAATCCAAAGGTTACTCTGAACACCTGTCTTAGCAGAGTATGGTTTGTCCAAAAAGCTGTGCCTGTTGCTTTTAGTTGTCAGCCCCCAGAAGAGAGACCCATCATTTTTGTAAAGCTTCTCTATGGTTTTCTAATTAGCGCGTTGGTGAACCATTCAGGGATTCAGATGGTTTACAGGAATTCTTAATTCTTCCAATTAATCGCTACCAATTTTTCGCAGAGCCCTAAAGTCAGGACTGTAAATTGAATTATGCAGCAGCCTCACCTTAACATCTTTGGGGTGGGAGGGAGAAATCCAAGGAACTGCCCTCATATTCTGCAGTTCAGTCACTCCTGTACTGCTGCATTTTTCTCAGGTAAGCTGTGACAGCCACAGGGGGAAGCCCTTGCCCCAGTGTAGCGACCTTTGGGAAGAGTGGGAAGAAGTCTTTAATCTGACTCGCTTTTGCAGCTGATAACTTCTTCCTTTCATGCCCCCAATTTCAGCTCTCGGAGAAGGCAAAGACAATTTTGTTCAGTGCCCCATGGAAGCTCTGAAGTGGGAGGAAAGGAAGTGCCTCATCCTGGAGGAAATCCTTGCCTACAAGCCGGATATCTTGTGCCTGCAAGAGGTCGACCACTACTTTGACACCTTCGAGCCACTCCTCAGCCGCCTGGGCTACCAGTGTACTTTCTTCCCGAAGCCGTGGTCCCCGTGCCTAGATGTGGAGCAGAACAATGGGCCGGATGGCTGCGCCTTGTTTTTCCTCAAAGAACGCTTTGAGCTCATCAACAGCGCGAACATTCGGCTCACTGCCATGAAGCTGAAGACCAACCAAGTAGCCATAGCTCAGACGCTGAAGTGCAATGAAACTGGAAGACTGTTCTGCATCGCCGTCACCCACCTGAAAGCTCGTACTGGCTGGGAGAGGTTTCGGTCTGCGCAGGGCTGCGATCTTCTCCAGAACCTGAAGAGCATTACCCAGGGTGCAAAGATCCCTCTGATAATCTGTGGAGACTTCAATGCAGAGCCAACCGAGGAGGTCTACAGAGAATTCTCTAACTCCAGCCTCAACCTGAACAGCGCATACAAGCTGCTGAGCCCCGACGGGCAGTCAGAGCCCCCCTACACCACCTGGAAGATCCGGCCCTCGGGCGAGTGCCGGCACACACTGGATTATATCTGGTATTCCCAGCACGCCTTGAATGTGAACTCAGCCCTGGGCTTGCTGACTGAAGAGCAAATTGGGCCCAACAGGCTGCCCTCATTCAATTACCCTTCAGATCACCTGTCTCTGGTGTGTGACTTTAGTTTTAACCAAGACCCTGACAGACTGTTATAATTTGTTGGAATGCCACCTGGTATTGCAGTGTCTTAATTCACCATTGTTTTGTTTTACTGAAAACTTCTGAGGCTGGAAGCTATTAAGGATGAGGAAATACTGGTGACTAAACATTCTTTCAGGCACTTGTTTGGAATTACACTTGCTCTTCCAAGCTCGTTCATCTGTAGCCTCTGAGGGAGGAAAAAAGGAGTCAGTGTTCTCTTAGTGGTGGTCTTGCCATATTAAGGTTTGAGAACTGGAAGGGAAATGAGCTTTATCCTTTCACTAACCCCTATGTCTAAGAGTCTAATCCTCTAATGAATCCGGAGGCCTGAGTATTTAAATTTAAGCACTTGTTTGTGTGAAACAATTTGCCCTGGCAGCATGCTAATTTTGTTTATTTCATGTTAAGCTTATGCTGGTACCAAAGGGAACAAGGCTTGACTTTTCAGTTAGGTTCTCTTAACTCCTTTTCTGTTGCAGTATGAAGTAAGCTCACTGCAGCTTAGACAGGAACAAATCTCATACTGGTGTAGCCTTCTCATTTCTGTGTGGCTTAAGATGAAGACTTCATTCCAAAGTGAATGGATAATAGCATAGTGTAATCAAGGCCGCCCGCAGTAAGAGCAAGCGAGGAATCAGAGGCTAACTGCTGTACACCATGTAGCAATAGCCTCACTTTTCCAAAAGAATCTGCATGTGTCCATCACACACACGGTCTGTAGGTATACACAGTAACTGGTACCTCTTCTGTGCTTCCCTCCAGAGGACATGCCTAACCTGGGAGTATTTTCTTGTCTGCTTCAAGTATTACTTTTCTAAATGGTTTAAATTTATAGTTTTGTCAATCTTGCAGTTTCAGTAAAGGGCCAATCTTCGTTTTGAAAGACTTCTATTTATCTTCAGAATCTAAAGCTACACTGGAACCTGTTAGAAGATAAATTTTATTTATTTTGAGAAGTTGGTGATCCTGTACCTGACTTGAAACCACACAGCAATAGCACTCAGGAGCACCTACGGGTCCTGAGGTGTGTTAGCATGGCAGCTGTTGTGGTGCCACTGGTATGTGGCAGTGACTGGTGCTCACTGGTATGACGCAGGCATTGCATATTATGGATTGGAAGTGTGCCTCTGTGCCAGAACATGGGGAAGGGAGAGGAGAGAATCAGTGGCGGTGGGCTGACATGTAGATAGTTTGCAGAGACTGGGCAGAGCTAATGAAGCAGTACTTCCATGTAAAGTAAGGCCCCTAGTAATTCTTAAATGTTCCAAGTGTTTATTAATAAAGTCTTTGGGGAAAAAAAAGTAGTGTGTCTAGTGCCATCTTTTTCATTTCCTTGTCATAAATGGGTGATCTATCTCAACTAGTGACTGTTCTAGCATCAGATTAGTGGTGATACCACTGCTTCCAGACCTCTTTCCCTCAGCCCTGCAGTCCTAATCTTGTAAGTTGTCACAGCTGCTTTGTTTCCATGGCAAGTGGTGTTTCACAAACTTGCATGCCCAGATTTCACAGCAAGTCTGTAGGGAAGGGGCTTATCTGTAGAGAAGCTAAGCTGCCTTCTCCTCTAGCTAATGATGAAGCCTAGGCCTTCCTGTAAGTACCCAGTGTAAGTATTCCTCTGTCCATCAGTTGTCCAGAGCTACAACTGTGCCAGCACCCACCTCAGGGCTACACACCAGGGTCCAAGAATTCCTCCCTGAGGGGGCTGCCGAGCATGCCTCGCAGGGCTGGCCCCTCACACCAGGCAGCTCCAGTTGCCACTTATAAAACACCTGAACAACAAGAAATAGTACGGTTTCCACAGCCCATAATTTACACTAAAGTGTGGACATCTAAAATGACACTTCTAATAAGGCAACT
The DNA here is from genome assembly GCA_013396635.1 of Penelope pileata. Classification (NCBI taxonomy): domain Eukaryota; kingdom Metazoa; phylum Chordata; class Aves; order Galliformes; family Cracidae; genus Penelope; species Penelope pileata. The sequence continues at coordinate 534,445 of WBMW01005916.1, forward strand.
TCTTGTTCATCTACCACAGAAGTGGCACCAGAAGTTAGGGTTTATATTCATCCCATTTTGGCAGTTTCTGGAAGAAACTACACTTGCAGTAGAAAGGCAAGGATAGGCGTGACTGGAAGGCACGGATAATACAGTGTTACTACCCAGATTATACAGAGCCTTATTTAAAGAAAATAGAACCATCAAAGAAAAAGCCCCTAATCTTCATTTTACTTCTATGCAACTAGCTCCATTTTCTGAAGGATATCCAAGAGTGCTCGTCCATGGTACTGCTTCACAGTGCCCAGGGCAGAGACCCTGGCTTTCAGCACCAACTCTCACAAGAGAAAAACTGAGGTGGGGGCACACAGCGTGAGTTCTGTGATACTGCCACCACTGCAGAGCTTTTCTGAAGCTAATAGGGCCAGGACTCTTATTTTGCCCTGGACTTATGACAGTAAGTATCCACTGCTTCATGTCCTTAAAGGGCAATTTGGAAGGGAAGGGGGGGGGGGGCAGGAATGCAAAAATCACACATACCTACTGGAACAGTAAATGCTTTCTGTTATATGGCAATAAAAGGCAGACAGGACTCAGAAAGGAACTGCTAACTTTCTAGTCAGCTTCAGCCTTTTATTCCAGTACTTGCTATAAAATGTACTTTTGCAGATAGCCTGTTTTGGAAAGCTTAAGTGAAATACTGCCCTTGCTTTTGTTTTATTCAGCAAGGGGCAGGCCTGAAGCAGTGAAATGCTTTTGCCCTCTGTAAATGTCAGTACAGTAAATATTTTTCACAGGAAGAAGCAGGACACTTTTTAATTTTTTCTATGCAGCAGTATGACTCTTAGAATAAAAATGTCTTCGAAGCTCAACTTGTAGCTGCCTGCCTTATAAGCACACCGAGGCCAGAAGTTTCAACAGATCCCTTGCGCTTACTGTGAATAAGAGCTGCATTAGCTTTAGCAGTGACAGTTTCCCCTCGCCCTCAGGCCAGCTGAGGGAAGAAATGACCCACTTACTTAATTCGCTGAACAGCAGAAGCTGCCGCAAGCTTATTAAAACACTCTCTCTTGGATAACAATTAGATCAGAAGTAGATACTGTCAGTTGAATCTTTCCCACCTAATAAGCTTAATGCCTACTATTTGATGTCTCTACAAGGCATAAATTGAATTTCGCTTGTTCTGGCTGTGACGATCTTCACGCGTAACCGAGATCCCTGCTGCTCGTGTCACAGTGAGTAAGAACTGAGGCTTCAGACACCTCCCCACTTTCTCATCTACTACCTGACCACTTCCGGCTCACTAATCCTTCATCAGCTCAGATACAACTCTCTGCATCCAGAAGTCCATTAAATCAGTTAACAGAGGACCTGAAGTGCTGAGCCTTCCCCACAGCACACTTTACCCCAATCACTTGAGTTGCATCAAAGCACAGAACCCTGCACTTGAACGCTAAACTTGACATGCCAGCAAAAAGTTTTGCCAAAAATTAAAAGCACTTGCACAAGACAGACTTTATCAGTCTGAGGGAGTAACAAAAATAATTCTCAGGGATTGGATTCCCTCTTCAACTTCTCTTGCCACAGAAAGAAAATTTGATATTCCTATCTTTATTCTGAGCTTGGCAGTTACATTTTCTCCTATAAATTACACAGCGTTACTCTTTCCCTCCTGTTATTTACAGTATTACATGTGGTTATTTGAAAAATAAAAATTATATATGTGAAATCAGTGGTACCACAGCAGCCTATGTCTTAATGCCTTCTATATAAAGTATGCTCACTTTACACTACATTTTCATTCTGCCCATGGCATCCACTGAAGTTATTGCTTGCCCAGGATGAGCTAAGCCTAGACTCCTCTACACGAGCCACCAGCTACAGATGTGTAAGTTAGTACTGCTTTTACACAGGACCAGACTTTCAATGGAACTGCAAAAGTCTAACAACTTAACTAGATGTAGTAAGGTATCTAAATCTAAACACTAACTTCAGTGTTTTAGTTAGCGGCCCTTTGTTCCAGATGTAACAAACCTGACCAAAGCTCCTTCATCCTGAGTTCATGTCCTTCACCACCATCAGTAAAAACATCTGTTGCTCACACAGTAATTAATTACATCAGCAGAAAGCAGAATGTTGAAGAGCAAGCTTGCACAAACCCAGAGCACAATCTAAGGACTTAAGTGACAGTAATCTTGTTCTTCTGACACTTACTTAGCTGTAGAAACCCTTGGTGAGAGAGACTGCCTCTTATAAGTATGGCTTGTTACTCAGATGACAGGCTTCTGAATAACTGATTCCAGATCAACCCAGAGGAACCACACACAAGCAACGCTGAAGAGCTGCACCTAAACAGACCTGCTGAAGTCTCTACCTGAAAGCCTGTCTGTATTTACATCTAGCAGCTAAATGTTTAAAAGTGTTAACCTATCCATACATGGAAAGGTTAACAAAGAGCTTCCCTGTTTGAAGCCCTTAAGTACCATTTCCATTTCAGTTACAATGCATCTTCATGCAGATTGAGATTCTCACAGCACTTAAGGACTGCTGCATGTCCTGGGGCAGCTGGTACCTGCCTGTCACTCACTGCGTGGCCAGGGGAGAGAGCCAAAGGACCATCACCAGCTGTAGCACCAGCAGTAACTGAGGCATCTTGGAGCACGGCTGTGGACTATTTATCCTGCAAGCAGCGGAGATACAGATCTGAATGCCTTCAGTCCTTCCATTCCTGCCATTCCATGATGAAATCCTGGATCTAACTTAAGACAAGGAGGTCATCAGCTGGAGATCCTTATCTATTTCCAGGAAGATATTTTGCCCTCACTTGACTTCCAGTGTACCTAAATTAGGTGTGGGGAAGGTCTTAACTACAAATGCTCTGGTGATATAATTTCATGCTGTGAGATACAGCATCTCTCTTTCACACATGATCAAGTAACAGGCATTTAGAAAAGGACTTCTTACAAAAGACTTACAAATGTGGGTTTAAGAACGCTACTGTTTTTGTTGTCTCCAGTCTATTCTACCACCACAGTACACATCATTGCCTGCCTGCCTCTTTTCACCCTGCTCCATTTCCCTTTAGCCTGCAGAGTTGCCTCACAAAGTTTAAGATGAGTGTTCCCATTGCCCAGCTTTCCCCACTTTGTGTTCTGGCCTACCTCTTCCTCGGCAGCATAAATCCTCTTCCTTCTCATACATTTCTTCCTGTGAAAGTCTTTGTCCTCTGTTCCAAGGCTCAGAAACACAGTTCATCTGTAAGAACCTTTGCTTCTTTGGGTTAACTGCTGGTGGAAGGGATTGCTGCCTTCTACACCAAACTTGTTTTCCTGCTTCAGTTTGTTCATCCATTTGTTCTTAAACTCTGCCTCCCTGCTTAAAGCACGAAAAAAAATCCCTTCTTCAGAAGACTTTTAGAGTTCCCCACGCTGGTCTGGCCACATTAAGCTGTTCCCACATTTCTCACCATTAGAAGGGAAGAATGGGGATTACTGCTAGGAGGGCTCTGCAGGTAGCTTGTTTTTCAGCATTAGAAGTTAAAAAAAAATAAAATAGTGCAACTGCTTAATACTGGCCTCTTTTATCATTACTGAAGACCTCAGTTCCAGATTTGTTAAAACTGCTCCTCCAGGCATTAAGTAAATAAATGATCATTTAGACTTTGAGATTTACTGAGCCCTTGCTGCGCAGACTCTCTGGAGCATCTCATTAAGAACTGGGGGTTCCTCTTGGGCACCTGGACACCCGCATGCTGATGTGCTGCTTCCATAGCAACTGCTGTAGTACCATTTGCAGATCCCCATGAAAACAGGGTGAGCTACCACGCACCTGTTTTAAGCCACGCTCTTGTACATGGGCCGTAATTGTGGCTTAATTCTGGTACTGTGTTCTGCCCTGAGCTTTACCCTGCAGTAACATATCACGGCACCACAGCTTAAGGGCAACTATAAATGGAAATTCTATTTAAAGACTTACTTCATTCAGAAAAATAAAAAGTTACCTAAAATCATTTACTTGTGTAGAAGCCAAAACGTTAACAGTTGGAGATGTCAATGACAACAGCATCAACAGGAGCGGTAGTGCAACTCATTTCTCTGTTTTCCATTTCTACCTAGGAGTACTTTCTATTGCCTCTATAAGATCATCAGAGAGACGAGTACACTTGAGCAGCTGAGTCTGCTCACTTCCACCTTTTTAATTTGTGGTGCAGCCTTAGGAAATCAAGGACTTGCTGGAGGAACAGTAAGTAGTTCACAGAGCTCTAAAGAAATCGATTCTCAGAGTCATTTAAACGAACACTGATTTCTTTACATTAAAGTAAATGGGAGTGCACATAAAGTTACCAGCTGGAGGGCAGCACCTTGTTAAGCCACTCAAGATATTCCACAAGTACTCCTGTCATTAGCCACAACGGAAGAACACTGAACATGCAGGCCATCCTAAATACGCTTAGAGACCTCGACCTCTGTCAGAAGTTACCTCAGCAACTACTGCAAGCTCCTCAGATACTTCAGTGAAAAATATTTCAGTCTACTGTGTGAGAGCTGGCCAGCCATTCAGAGTACTGGACAGTTCCAAATTTCCACACTCCATCAGCTATCTCAGGCTGAATGCCTGTAATATTTCAAATGAGCAGAAAAGGAGTTTAACAGTTGAAAGGAAAAAATTAAAAATAAAAAGCAGACGAAACCATTAAATTTCATTTCTATATTTCAGTAAAACCTACTTGAATACACTTTGAAACAAGAGTACAACAAAATAGAATATACTTCAAATGTTATATACTTCAAACTATTATAGTTCATTTTGAACATAGGTACTTCCCTCTTAACTTCCAACTAAAAAAAAATTTACAGGTTTATAACTACCTGACAAAAGCTCATGCTGGGTGTGACCTTTCAAGTGACAGAGTAGAGCTGAAACTGAAATGTATGCACAGATGTCAAGGCTAAGTGAGAGACACAGGCATGTTACAGCAAAAGGCCAAAAGCCTGCTGCTATTTTGTCCACAATTAAGAAATTTAGACAGACTTTAACTACCATACAAAATATGTTACACGTAATTCTATAACAATACTGTGCTAGGTACAAGATTTTTAAAAAATTTGTTTTAATAAAAAAGCTTTACACAAACAAGCCATTAGCTTATTTCAAGAAAGATAACTGAAAATCAGTCTAAGGCTTTCATTTTAAATCTGCTTAAGCTATGACACAAAAATCCCTCTAGGTCTCTGTCTTCTTTTAGAAGCTCTTTGATCTTCTCTTTTATTTCACATTCTACAATACCTAGTAGCAGAGTTTTTCACTTAGCACCAGTTGAGTACTGCGGGCACACAGTAGTGATTGCTGGTATGCATATATAATTCATCAAATTTGCCATTTTTAAAAACGAGACTTTCCTCTCCCCCTGAAAACTAAAAGCCAAGGCAAACCTCTCACACAGTTCATTTTTAGTGTTCCAGGTCTTAGTGTAACGTGACAGCGTAGTGAACTGTTTGGTCCCTTTTCAGTCTCTCTCTCATTCCTTCTCCATAGGTTCAGCTGTTTCCTGACTGGAAGAGGCCATTTCTGTCAGCATAGCAATGTGGTTCAATTCCCTCTGAAACACGGGAAAATAATTTTTTTTCCAGTAAGTCTTCAACGTACGCATGGCTTTTAACATTTCCAAACTCTCCTTTCCAATGTGGTGATTGTGTCCACTTCCCTCCCCAGTTATGTCAGTATAATCAAAACAGTAACAGTCTACAAGTCCTCACTAGAAGCAACCTGTTCTTCATTTCTCACACGTTATGATTCCTTCTGTTTTCATTGTTACGGGAAGCGCAATAGCTGAGGGCGTACTAACTACTACGACGTGGGTTACAGTCTTGCTTCCATCTGCTGGCTTCTCTTCTTGTACGAGCTGCAACGTTTTCACTTCACGTTCCTGCGTTAAAGCCGCTGTGTCTGATTTAACTTCCGGACTTTTTATAACTGCGCTAATAACCCTGGGAGAAGTCTGGCCAGATGCCTGCTGAGCAGGCACCGATAGTCTCATTACTGGTGTCCCATGAGCTATAGACACTGGGGTTAGTGCTCTGACAGCCAACGGGGTTCCAACGATGTTGATGCTTCCCGACCCAGTCAGGCCCGGTTTTGTTTGTACCTGACACTGTGTAAGCTGCGTGGCGGGGATCGTAATGATTTTGGCAGGCTGCATCGTGATTTTGTCTCCGTTTTCAGCAGAGGTTGGCATCACAGTAGGGATTGTCTGGATAACTACCTTTGGAGTTGTTGCCGTTGTCGGACTTGTGTTGGTAAGTAATGGCGACCCTGCATTTACTGACTGTACTGCCACAGTAGAAATTTTCTGTCCCAGAGAGGTCATTACAACAGGCACTTGCATTGCCACACGTACAGTCCTGCAAAATACAAATGTGTGTATTTAAACTGAAACATAGGATACCATAAGAGCTGAAAACAGGGATACACAAATTCCAAATTTGTACATTTTTAATTGGTTCTTTAGGAAACTAAACAAACCCAAAAAAAAACCCCACAACCTTTTGTGTATCTAGTAACAGGAGTTTGAAAATTTAGCAGCATTCATCTCTCTTCACCTCCCCCTACATAATTTTAAAATACGCTTGAGGGCAAACACACTGACACGCAGCAGTCATCTCGTAAACGAGACTTTCACAGTATTCTATTGCACTACGTTGCTGCTAGCAAATCAGAAAAGACTTCCAGCATGTAACGTCTAAAACTGAAAGACAGTATCCCACTCAAAACACTGCTTGTAGCTGGTGAATGACAAGCCCAAACCGCACCAATACAAACCTGGGAGCTGTTGTTGCTGGGACAGTAGTGGTGGTAGTTGAGGGACGAGATGACGACGTATCATGTGGTGGTGAGGCAATATTCACAACTCTGGTGACTGCTTTTTCTGTTCTGGTACAGCTTAACTGAGACGAGTTTTTTCCTCCACGTGCAGAGGTCGCCGCTTTCAATAGGTTTTCTGCAGATAAAGACACTCTCTCCAATGACTTTTCATCTGGAGGCATTGACAAATCTTCACTGCAGGATTCGCTTTTGTCATCATCTATGACAACTATATTTTTTGGCATCTCCTTAAACTGATAAACAAGCCTCTGCCCTTCAACTTTTGCAAGGATTCCTCTTTGATAGTAGTATCTGCAAGAGAAAATCAATTAATATGATTAATAATTAATTAATACAATTAATTATTATACAATAATATAATACAATTAACTGACACAGTGACAGATTTTGAAGAAAAGCTCATTCTGCGCTAGCAAGAAAATCTGAAATAACCACAGCAATATCTAAAACGTAAGAAGGCATGGAAAGAAGCTGGCAGACCATACCAGCATAGTACCTGAAGTATCTAGCTTAAAAAAATAAAAAAATAAAATAAAAATCTGACCTTTTAAAAACAAACTTCAGAATGTTAATTGCAAGTTAACTGATAACATGAAAATCAATAGGAACGGTAAGACTGCTGCTTTTTAAACAGCAGTCAGCAAGAGGGCTGAAGTTTTTAAAATTTCAGAATGTGTATTATTTCTACAGAGTTAGATTTAGACTTCAAGATTTTAAGAGTCAGTTATAAAATTATAGTAGGAAACTTAAGCATACAAAAGATTTTACCTCAGAGCTCTTCCCATAGTCTCATAGTTCATGTCAGGTTTGTTTTTGTGTTTTCCCCATAGTTTGGAGACAGCTTTTGAGTCCACAAGCTTAAAGATTCCCTTTTCTCGCTGGGTCCACTTAATATATCGAGGACAAGTATTTTTGTCTTGGAGAAGGTCCAGAAGAAACTCCCATAAGTATGTTGTATTTCCTATAATCAGCAAGCATTTGAACATTAGAAATCCACTTTCAAGGATAAGAGAAAATTCTCCATATATAGGTAACTCCAAATGACCTAAGTTACAGGCAAAGGCTACAGAGGATGGAATGTGATAACCTGCAAGCGTTCATTCATTCAGTTTAGGAAAGCTTCCATAAATATTTACATTCTGAAAGGAGCTAATCCTGGTGATCTGTTGTATAGCACAGGAGCCTCTTCAATTCACTGCCCATTCTCAGTTCTTGAAAAGTAAAAAGAAGCGTGAGGAGGGTGTTCCAAGTTACTTCAACATACAGCTGCTCCGCAGAGACAGGAACAGAGCTCAGAATTTTCTTCTTGTACGTTCTTAAGCAAGGAATGGAAATGCCAGTGCATTTTATGATGCTGAAGGACATGATGAAATAAACAAATTTTTAAAAGCATACAACCTTCAATAACAAACCATCTCAAACTGTGATAAGGCTATAACCTCCTGTCCAGAATCTTCCTCCTCACTGATGGGACATCAGCACCAAAGGGACTCTTAAACCTATTGCTGACAGCCCCATGTTCTGACCCAGATGTGTCTTGCAGAGCAACCAAGGGTCCGCTAAGTGCAATGCCAGTCCAACTACTCCCTGCAAGAATTTGTATGGCAGAAATGCCATGTACCTTTCTGTAACTGGGGGAGGGGGAAGGGGAGCTTTCGGAGCAAAGAAAACCAACGGCAGAAGAATTAAATATACTCCTCAGGTATTTTAGGGGTGTACATTTTCCACTGGAGGTGCCCCAAGATAACGTTTACAACAATGACTTATCAGGATGGCAAAAAAGACAACACGAAGGGTTGCCTGGACTCTGACTGTACCCTTTGCATCTAGGAAAAGGGGAAGAAAAGCAGAAGGAAAAAACAGATCACTTTCCTATTAGTGTAGCTGGAGAAGACTGCTAAAGCAACCCCAGAAGGGAAAACCAACAAATCCTGTAGAGGTCTGCAAGAGATTCCTTGCAGAAATAAAAGTGGGCTTCAAGAGAAATCATTCCTGAAAGTGCCAATTTTCTTTCTGGTGAAACAGTGCTGCTGACTTCGCAGTTTTTCCTTTTTTCCTCAAACTCTTAATGACCTGAATAATGTTTTTCCAGAGGAGGGCTGTGGAATAGCTATACTACTCAGAAGCCATCTACTGTGCCAGTAAGTTCCAGCAATACTACAGCCATGCTGCTCTGCCAACTACGGGCTGCTATGCATTTAACACAAAAGCTAATTTTAGAAATGTTTAGTAGAATTTTGAACCATTTGTAAATCCTCTCTCCTTAGAACCATCCTTTCCTAATACAATGAATCAAAGCCTACAGAATCCTGAGGAAGAGAAAGACATGGCTGTAAAATATACTATCTGAGCAGGTTTACATTTGTGCATCCAAACTCCAGCCTGGTAGATGTAAACATGTATTGCATCTTGCTAGGGAGACAGAAGCCTTCTTCAACAGCATGCAGTTCTCCTCTCCACTCCTCAGAGGTCTCAAGCTCACCAACGCTGTAAGCAGGCCCTGAGCCCGACACAACTATCACCTATCTGGACTTCAATGCAGAGCAATTTTGCATAGCGAAATAAATTTTTGTGGCTAGCTGCTTATTACAACCGTCTGTTACTGAAGAGTGTTAGCTGTAGTCTCAAAATAGAAGGACTAATGGCCAGAAAGCATGTGAATGATACAAGGCATCATGTGTATCAACAAACTGTCACATTCGTACCAGCACCTATGTGGAGAGACTGAAGGCCAGCTTTGCTCCCTCCAACTGAAGGAAAAACCTCCTGCAACTTGATGCTATCTGCCTACACTTTAGAAAGAGCACTTAAGGAAAAATAAAATAAGGAAAGAGAAATTAGACGTGAACTGACAATCCTCTATGTAAGGACAAATAATAGCACTTCTATCCCAACCAAAAAAAAAGTCTTCAGTTCCTCTTGTACAATAAACTCAAGGGGGCAACTAAATCATATTTACAGCTGCTGCACTTTGCACCAGAAAGCATCAGGAATGCACACAGGAAGCAGTACCTACATGGACAACAAGCAATCCCCTTTCCAACTGGGCACAACCAGCTGCCCTCCTCCCCCATGACTTAACTCTGCTGACAGCACTCAGCTCTAGGAATTATTCCTGTTTTTCCAAAAGGATGTTACATGTAAAATAGCCTGCATTTGCAAGTAGTTTTTTGAAATAAAATTGGAAAACAAAAAAAAAAAAAAAGAAATCCAGTAACAAAATATTTTGTAGGACATAAAGCTAACCTCTTCTAAGAAAAAAAAAATGTATTTTATGCCAGGTGTAGTGTAAAACATGGAATGAGATATGTTTGTTGTTCTCACAAGATAAGCACATCCTTACAAGGGTCCGCAGAAATTGGAAGAAAAAAAAAAAAAGAGGAATAACATCTCTCACTCTATAAAACAAACAGCTAGAGAGAAAAACCACCAGCAGAGACAAAAACTGGAAGGGAGAGAAACAGGGGCCTCCTTTCTCTAAGTCAGTTGTGCAGCAGACTAGGAACTAGGGAAGTTCTTTAGACAATAGAAAGCTCTCACAGCAAAATCAGAATTGCAAAGAAGGCTAAGAAGACTCTACGAACGTTCAAAAAAATATCTAACAAGAAGTACTTTTAAGTACAGCAAATGTAAAGATCTGCTACAGCCAAAACCAAAGGTAGTAACAGTGGCCAATGCCAAGAAATTTAATTACTTTCTGTACTTGTTTTCCACGAGGTAGCATCCACTCTTCCTTAGCCTGCTCACAACATGATGACCCAGGAGCTGTACCCAGATAAGGAATTATATAAATAGCAGAGATCCTGCCTTCAAACAAGTCCCGAAATAACAGCTCCCCTGCTGACAACTGCATGGTATGTCAGCCTGGGCGCTGCTACTTAGAGTCACTAAGACTTTGTTTCTCCTCGCTGTAGCAAAATTCCCCACCAACTTTCAGCAGCAAACTGGGAACAAGATCCATGTTCTTCACCTGCAGATGGGGTAAGAGCTGATACACTGTACTGCAATTCAACAGTAACCTGTGAGTGCCTGATCTCTGGGTGAAAAGCTGAAAGTTGGGGATGCAGAAAGTACTCTTCAACAAGAAACACAATGAAAATAATGACTCTTCTGCACAAAACCTCTCACTCAACCAGCAGAGAAATGTATCACTGTTTGTTTTTCCTCTTAAGCCAATTTGAATCTATTAGTCAAGCAACATATTCCCACTGAAGTTTGTGAATCAATTAAGAAAACATGTTTCCATCACCATTACAAATGCCCATAAGCTGCTTCTACTTGAGAACAAGCCTTTCAGTGGTAGCTTAACAAATTATGCACCTAGCAACAAGCCAGCACACACCACAAAAGACAGCATGAGGCAAAAAATGCAAAGCAAATGAAAATTTACAGGTCTGTTAACAGCAGAATGCATTACAGGGCACTTAGAGAGCAGTTATGCACATCCTTGTGCTACCTCTTGCATAAACAAATGCAAAGACATAGAATAAAGTTAAAACCAAATGAAGTCAGTGCAAATTCATCCACCAAAGTTTTCAAGATCTACATTTTACCTATGACATATACAATACATACAAACTGCATAAGCTTAAAGACTTAGCAATGTAAAAATATACCTTTGCCTTCTCTAGGTTTCTTCTTTATGCCCAGATCTGGAGACCCATCTCCAATAGTTGATTGCTGAGTCTTTGGTTTACGGCCAGCTGCACATAAAACACGCAGGGGGGAAAAAAGGTATTAATTATATGCAGACTAGAAGTATTTTATAGTTTGACTTCGCTGAAAGAAGTTCATGCCTTTTTTTTAAATGCTCTTTCCTTGCTACAGGTATGGAGAAATTTCTATTCTTAGATTACTGCTACTGCACATTCAATTTAATGCATCATTTGTTTGCTTACTTCATAGGCAGATTTAATCTCTTTTCAGATGAGCTAATGGCAGGCGAGGTACACACCACACATACAAAGTAAATCCAACGTATTTACTCGCATTCCTTCAGCCCAGTGCCTGTTTTACTCTGAAACCTACTGTTCTTCCATCTGCTTTGTTTTCGATATTCTAGCACGTGTGCTGATCAAAGCATCAGTTTTCCTACAAAATTTTACAACTGAAGCCCTAAATGCTCACTTCCACTCTGTGCCTGCCCACCACAAGCTACAGACAAGCTGCTGCTCAGCGTGCAGCCCCTGGGACACAAGGCTCAGGGTGGTGCTGGTGGCTGACCTGCCCCGCAGCCCCCAGCCGCCGGCCCATGGGGCTGCCCCGCGCTGCTCCCACTACAGTCCACGGCTGCCAGGCAGCTCAGCAGCTCAGCAGGGGACTTTGAAACAGGCTGGGAGCTGCCTCTGTCCCTGTGCCAGGGAAATCCTCTCCCAGTGAGGCCTGTGGCTACCTCATCCTTTTACACTCGGGTGACCTCTCCACTCAAGGTAAACAGGCCCAAGCAGGGAAGAGGATCACACCCCAGGGCAGCAGACTGTCAACAGCCCCTGCTTCTGCCTTCAGTCTGAGGAAAGCAACAGCAATTAACTCTCTTCCCCCGGCACAGTAGCACTAACTTTTGCTGATAAGCAATATTCTTCAGTAAGTGCTGAATTCACTAACTATGGAGACAAAAGTTATTGTTCTATAGCTATGTCTGAATGACCTTACACATTTAAGAGCTGGAATTTGGATGCTGAAAACAAGAAAAAATATTTTAAAAATATAACTTATAAAGTTTCAGAACTTTCTGATCATAGCCCTGTAATGTAATCTGCCCAGTAATGACCATTCAAAACAGACAGTGAAAAATAAGGAGAATGTTTAAAACCAATATACAGCTATAAAAAGGCAAAAGACATTATTTTCTTGCCTATGTCATTTACAGTAGTTACAGCTGTCTGTTATGTGCATGTTTTTATTGAATCTCAAACTTGCAGACCTCAGCAATATACTGCTTTATATATATAAAGATAGCACGTTTTTTCCCTAAGCTACAAACAAATCTTAGCATGTGTAGGTCTGGAAGCGCTAATAAAAAAAAAGTATGCCAATGGTTACGTGAATTATACCGGTGCCTGTACAAAAACTGCTAGACCAGAGAGACGCCTCATCAGGTGCCAACCATTCAGAGCAATCCCACTCGGTAGCTGAATGCCTAGACCTTGTCCACTGTTCTTAGCAGTGTCTCCTCCAACATATAGCCATCAGACAACAAGACACTTTGCCTACCAGAAAGATCTTGTACTGATTTTGTAAACCGATTTATGCTTCTGTAAGTTAGTATCTTTCCTGCCATCCCATTGGAGGGCTCCTAAGACCACCTGCTCTCCAAATACATCCGTATTTCAGAGAAAAAACATTTATCCTCAAGTCCTTTCTGAATCCTTCTTTACCCTTCCTCCACTCTGTAAACCTCGCTTAAAAAAACCAGACATCCTTTTCTTTAACGGTTGGTGAAATGCGTTCTCTTGCTACTTTTTACCGTAGTCACAGGCCTGTTCTCTAAGAACTCACATTTCAGACTTCATGCAGTCTGATTATGTGAGCAGAGAAATCAGCTAATCCAACCTGTCTGCAACCATACGGACTGTACCATCTGCAGCCGTACATGTAACAAATAAATGTTGAGGCTGCTGCAACAAAGAACCATACACACCCTTTTTCTTCTTCATTGGTTCATGGATATCAGGGGATGTTGGAACAGGAGATGCATCCATTGGTTCAGATTCCTCTGTTGACACCTCCACCACAGTTTCTGTGATCACGTCAGGCCTCATGGCTGCATGGATGAATTCTGGGGTTGACACACAAGGAGGGACAAAAACTTCCACTGAGAGGGGAAGGCAGAAAACAAAGGAGTACGTGATGAAGTTTCTACTTGATTAATTTAATGTATCTTGCATGAAATTATTTTAAACAAAGCACGTGCAAAAGTGTAGCAAAATTCAACTCCAACAAACTGACATGTAGAAAATCAATCCAATCCCCAAAAATGTACACCTGCGATCACTGCTAGGCATAACATGCCTAACTAACATGTATCAGAGCAATAGTCTTTAGATCTAAACTCAACTTTAAATTCAACTTTAACTGAAACAAAGTAGAGCTCAATCTCTGATCCTTAGTGAAGTAGGGACTAAGAGTCTAGACTGTATTGCATCCCAGTTTCCATTTAGTATTTTGCAGCTCTTGTTTTTCAGTCTGATCATTGTTTCACCCAACATATATTAAGCAACTGCAGAAGGAACATCAAGTTAAAGGAATCATCAACGCTGACTTTTGGGTTTTTAAACTGTTAACAGTTTGCAACAAACTGTATTCACATACTCTAAAATAGAGGAACTGATGAAAATCATTTTCCCATAAAGTAACTATTTCAGCAATGCAAAATATCATATTCACGGGATCACCAAAATGGCTGAGGTTGGACAGGACCTCTGTGGCCACCTGGCCCAACCCCTGCTCAAGCAGGGACACCCAGAGCAGAGTGTTCATGGCATTCAAGTTGGTTTTTGAGGATCTTCAAGGAGGAGACTCCACAACCTCTCTGGGCAACCTAAGTCACTGCACAATAGGGAAGTGTTTCTTGATGTTCAGATGAAAAAGTTCACTTTAATTGTGGACCTGCTCAAGTATCTACACCCAACAACCTCTCTCACGTAAATGACACCACCTGGAAGTATGCTTGTTACAGGATGGAGACGTCATGTAAAAACCCAGAACAAATCACTAGTACTGAAATGAGCAATCAAACATTCTATACAGTATATAGGTCTCAACAGAAGTAGGTTTCCCAGTTTGGTTGCTTTACTGATCAGTGGAAAGAAAAACTGCTCACTGAGCAGAAACAATGGCTGACATACCAGGACCCCTGGCATCTCTCAGGCAGGTAGGAGATTCCATATGAAGCAAGGCCTCTGCTGCTTCAATTGTCTTATCCGTGCAGTGTACATTACTCCCATGAACTGATGCTTCCACTGTAGAGGGATAAAAAAAAAAAAAAAAAAGGTGCAATGAGACCAGATTAGTCATACAAGTCCACAGGTATCGCTGTGCAACACTATTCAATCTTTATGTTTAAGATTATGAAGTTGTCAAGTGTCTTCACATTTTTATACCTTACTGCCAACAGAAATGTTGAGGGAAGACAAGAAACAAGCAACCAACAGGAACCAACACTGCCACTTCTTAGATTCCTGGTTCACAGCCAAGCTCCCCATTTCTGTTAGGAGTTGGAGACCTTACGGAGGCAGACTTTAGGGATTTGCCTTCTACCTCCAATTTAACCAGAATAAACCAGGTTGTAATGAAGATGGTTGTATAACGACACAGTAGAGGAGGGAAGTAATCCCATCTCCAACTATTATCCCATTAAAATACAAAGGTCACCTCTCTTCAGATTTTCAGTCTACTTAGATAAAATTATATATGTAAATACAAGATTAGTTTGCAAAACAGTGATATCCAGTTTCCTAACATTAAAGATATCTGCAAGTTGGGTTTAGCAGGCTTGGCTGATAATAGTAAAAAAACAAAACCACAAAAAACAGAACCACAAAGCATTCAAGCACTAGGAGGGTTTTTTCTTAAGCAGTAGCTGAGAGAATAAGGTAGAAGAATCTCTCTTTTTCCAAGTTCTGAAAGTCCATGAACACTAAGTAGTTAAACAGAAGTAATTAAAGTGACTCCAACAAAACACATTTAAACTCGGACACAGGGCAGACCACTCGGACCCAGCAGCAACACCAAAGAAAGGAAACCCCACACATTTTGGGCTCGGGCTCCGGTGCTGCCGAGGCCATGCTCTGCCCGCAGGCCGGGCAGGTTCCCAGGCAGCACAGCCACCTGTCCCACGTCACCACGGCCCAAGGTGCCGGCTCTCGCGGCCGGGCTCACCATGTAAGGCAATGTGTCTGCTCCCAGCACGGCGCGGCAGCCAGAGGGCCGGGCTATCTTTAGCAGCAGCGGGGTCACCTATCCACAGCCCCTGCAAACCAGGGGGGATTCAGTGACCATTCTCCGTGAGAGCTGTGGGGCACCTATGCTGCAACCAAAAACTCTCAGAAAGAAATGATGTCTGTGTAGCAGAAAGCATGGAAATACCACCGGTGCTACTTCTGCCTTAGGAAAACACTACAGGCAGATTCATGCAAGCACACATAGGAGAAAAGTAGCATATTACAGTGTAAAAGTGAGGACTAAAAGCTTTAAAACCCTACAAGCAGGGCTCTATCTTCTGCCACCAAAGGCGCCCGATAAGCTGACAGCTGACGTTCCTGCACACTTTCGCAACAAAAGCTTACCCTGCAGGCATGGAAAAGCGTGCCAAGGGAAGGGCTGTTACCTGCTGTGCCCACACACAGCCAGGGGGAGCAGCTGGGAGCCGCGTGCCACCAGCCCCTCCCCAGCTGCAGGGCCAGGCTGTCCTGGCCACTGAGCACCCTGTGCTCCTGAGCACGGCACCAGGGGCCCTGCAGGCAACACTGCCCCAGAGCACTCTGCCTTAGCCAGGGAAGCTGCAGTTGCACAGAGCGGAAGACTGGGCTTCCCCTCCTCTAAGACATAAAACTCTCCCCTGGTCTTCAGGACACAGGAGCAATATCCAAGCAGTCATTACATACATACCAATTGGATGTCACCTATCACTTCCAAGACAGCTTTCAGCACGTTACTGTCCCAAAGCAAGGAGGAAAGCTTTAAAGCAGCTGAGCGCAGCCTTTCCCCCATGGCAGCAAGGAGCTGTGTGCTTCCCAGCTCTGCTGGCCACCGCTGCTGGGCGAGCAGCCAGCCCGCTCCTTCGCAGACCATGGGCTCCAGGCACACAGGACTTTTGACAGAGAAACACAAACAGCTGGCAAACTTCAGTGGCAAGGCAGACAGAGTGCCCAGTTACCTTACTGAGGGCAGCTATTCCCAACTGCTTACACGCAGACAAAGCTTTCCTACTTTTGTATCTAAAGCTGCACAGTATTTCCCACAGGTAACGTCTGTAAGCCGCACTGCAGGTGACAGGCACTTGTCACAGGGCAGGAATGAAGCCAACGAGGTCACTTCATGCTTTTCCAACACCAAGGCAGCCTGACCAGGGGCTGGGGTGGGGGGACAGGAGTGGGAGGTCCCAGCACTGGGGCTGCAACTGCCTAATAGCGGGGCCAGGGGGCAAAGGACCCACCTCACCTCTGCCCTGGGGAACCAGCCCACCTCCAACACAAACAGCACGACCTGCTCCTCAGCCGCCCCTGCTGTGGGGAACAACAACTACACCGGCAATATTTCAACAGGAGTTACTGGGGACTACACTGAAATTGCCGTCTAAAAAATATCACGTAAAAAATAGTAACACTTCTGCCTTTGGCTGGAACAAAACACACCGTCTGTCAATCGCAGCAGTGAACAAACCAAGCTGCAGGGCCAAGAGGGCGGCAGTTAAATGCCCCCTAACACAAGCACCATGGCAGAGCACAGAGCCCCCTGTGAGCTGCCTGCCCATCTACTGCCTGCGGCCCCACTCCCAGGAGCCCCGCCAGTCCCGGGGGCTCAGGCAGCGCTCAGATGCAACGGGGCAACATTACTGCACCAGCACATCTGGAAAAGCGTAAACCCACACCTCAGTGCAAATTTTAAGTAACAGCTCCTCTTGCCACTGCAGGAAACGTCTCATCAGCAGGTGACAGAGCACTGTGAGTGCTGGCCCGGGAGGCACAGCACTGCCAGGAGATGTGGCTGGGGAGGAGAACCCCACGGCAAGTGAGGGGACGGGGAGAGCAGAAGGCAAAGTGCCACCAGCCCAGCTGCCCTCGTACCACAGCACTTCTCCCCAGAAGGGCAGGGCAGGGCAGGACCGCCTCCAGAGGAGCAGGATTCTCTACCAGAACAGCCAACTTCGGTCACAAGACATCACCGGGGATAACCAGTGAGGTTCCTCGCCGTGCTGCACCACTGGAGCTCAGAGCTGGTACACAAACACACCACAGCAACGCAGTCCGCTCTCTTTTCCATTATTCTAACCCAAGTCTCATCCTATTTCTTTTGCAAAGCAATCTGATTCCATGGTGCTTTTAAAAGTATTTCATTAAAAGAAAGTTTTCTGGTGTGTTTTACAGAAGAAAAACCAAATCCACTTATAAAACTGTATGTTTCTACTGAAAAAGAAAACAGGCCTGATTTTTTAAACGCAAGCACTGAACGGCATTTGCTGACGTCCAACCCCAGTGCTGACCCTCTGGCTCCACTCACACAGCCCAAAGAATCCCCACGTGCAGCAGGAGCCTGGCTGAAGCTCTCAGGATGACGCTTTCCAGAGCAGTGATGCTGCTGCCCTCCCTCCACCTGCACAAGGTCAGCAGGGGCTGCAGCCTCTGCCTTACAGCTGCTTATCTGCTAATGCTGCCGGGCACCGGCCCCGCAGCAAAGGGCTCACAATCCCAAGCACGGATCTTGCTCAGGAGTAGCTCACGGGCACCAGCACAGCTAGCTGAAGCAAGCTGCTGTTCACATGCACGCTCCACCACAGTGTTCAGAGGACCGCAGTGACAGTAGTGCTGCCAGCCCAGTGCTGAGGGCAGCGCTAACCGGGAGCCCCCGGCCCATCCCTCCCCACATCTGGAGGTGCTCACGGGCCCAGCCGCCGGCATGATCCGAGGTAGAGACAGTTCCAGCCCAGCTCTCTCCCCACCGTTCCCAACCACACTGAGGTGCCCTGAGCCTCGAGGCCCGCGGGCAGAGGAACGGCGCGGCACAGTCAGCGCGGCCCGCAAGCACCTCCTGCACGGCGGCGGTAGCGCGGGGCCGCGCTTCCTCAGGGACGCACCGCACCGCACCGCAGCACAGCGGGGACGGCGCAGGTGCCCGCGGCGCTGCCCCGCGCTGCCCGCCGGGG
>WBMW01005916.1:553651-572111 GCA_013396635.1 Penelope pileata
CCGCGCCGAGCCCAGCGCGGGGCCGGGCGGGGGCGTTCGCCGCCGCGCGAAGCCCCCGTCCGAGCGGCTGCGGGCAGCGGAGCGGCGAAGGAAGGCGCTGCGCGGATGTCCCGCGCGGAACTTCCTCCGGCGGCCGCCTCGCCCCGGGCCGCTGCCCCCGGATCCGCGGGCTCCCGCCCCAGGTGCGCGGGGCAGGAAGCGTCTCCTCCTCTCGGGCTCGGCGGCCCGAGCGCGGAGATGAGAAGCCGAAGCGAGAGGCGCTTTTCCCCGGCACCGCTATCCCCACGCAGCACTTGGGGCAGCCTCCGGCACGCGGCACGCCTCCGCTACACGCCGTGCCGCGGCCCTGCTGCGAACCTCGGCCCTCCTCAGGACTACCATTCCTTGACACATCGCTATGCACAACAAGACCTGGGCGTCTCCGCCCACTCCGCTCGCGGTGCCGTGGGTCGAGGCGCGCTCCCCGCCCGCGGGGCCCGAACCCGCTGTGCCGCCGCCCGCAGCGCGCTCCCGCTTGGGGCCTCTGCCGCGCGCCCCGCGGGGACGGGCCAAGGACACGGAGCGGCGCTGCGCGCGGGCACGCGCTGGGGCGCAGAGCGGAACTCCGCCGGCACCCCACCCCCGCCGCCGGGAGCTCCCGAGGGGAAGGCGGCGGAGGAAACACCGCGGCACTCAGCTCACGGCCCCGGCTGGGAAGTGGCCGCGGTCACTGCCCTGGGCACGGCCCGCTGTGCAGCACCGCAACGCAGTGCCCACGCTCCACCGAGGGGTCCGGGCCACAGCCATACAGCGCACTGGGAAATAGCTCGGCAGAATGGCTCTAGAGCCAAAGGGTGCCCGGAGCCACGAAGCGCCTCTGGAGGCACGGGGCTGGGACACGCGTGGCTCATAGACCCGCAGGAGCTGTTCTGGGTGCGCACTGCCAGGACCTGCTGCTCTGGGTGCAGTGCCCAGGCCCCCACTGCAGGGGACACCCCCCCCTCCAGTGCTCCCCCTGCCAGCAGGCGTTCTGCCCACAGCACAGGGTCTGCTCGGATAACTGCCTTCGGGTAATCCACACATCACTTTTGACAAACACTATGCACCTGAAATGAATGAAGTGGAAAATCTCAATCTCTCAGCTTAGTGCCAGCTTCCTAAGCACCATTTATTTACTGCTGCAAGCGGCAAGCACCATGTTTGCCTGCTGACACAAACCAGGCAAGAACAGCTGCACACCTTATTCCAGTTCTCCGCTGATCCCATGGAGTACTTGTGGTACCCCAGGGATCCCAATCAGCTGAAAAGTACAGGCCTGTCACTCCATGAAATGATCTGGACCTGTACCCAACTCACACACACAATGCCAGCATGTGGCATCAAAGCATGACCTCGTCTTTAAGGAGGAATGGGATTTTCCCTGAAAGTTCTGCACCTCCTTGTGTTTAAGCTGCATGATTTCCAGCATTTTATGCTACATGCTGAGCAATTTGTTGTGCTAATAAAATCTTACTATTTCCGGGGAAAAAATAGTCAAAAGAGAAAAAAAAAGATGCACACCTAACTCTTTGCTCTCTTTCAAAGCCTCCTTTCTAGGCAGCAGGCTAATGAAGAGGGCTACCCAAACTACTCTGTGGTGGGAGGCCCAAAGAGACCAGAAATATCTACATAGTAGAATAGGGCCACATGAAATTGCAGAGTAACTTGTATAATAAATAAAATACAGATACATTTCCTCAAACAACATCATTCTTCATCAGGTAGAGATACATTTGCTTATTATTATTACTATTTTAAGCTGTTAGAATACACTGAGATTCAGTTTTATAGCAGTTTGCCAGAAGCTCAGCTGGCCTCCTCCAGGCAGACCTACCTGCTCATCACATGCTCCAAGCACCAACCATCAGAAATAAGGGGGGGAGAGGGGGCGGGGGAACGACAATCAACGTTCTATTATTCAGGAAAGCCCCCAGTGAAAACAATACTAATTACACATGTGAATGTAGTGAGTGGTAAGTCCTAAGTGATTTCAGGAGGGTAACAAGCAAGCACATTGGTAGCTGATGCACACCTCCATCCCTACACACTTCAGAGTCTTTGGCAGATAAGGAGCTCAGACAATAGCAATACTATCCCAGAGAACTACAGCCCCTTACCTGTCAGAACACAGGAGGAGAATAACTATCACTTCACCCTTCCCTGATACAGGACATGAACAACTCTGTTCACACGAAAGGAAATAAGTTTCACTTCTCTGCAAAATACACCAGTTAAACTTTATATTGATTATTCCTAAAAAGTGAAAGACAACCCAAGGAAAGAAGCAGAATGAGATTAATGGCATGCAAGGCAGCTGACGTAGAAATTCAAAATATGAAAAAGGGGAAGGTTTCAGCAGATTTGCAAAAGAGAAGGAATCACCTACCCAGCACTTCCTTGGACAGTCCTCAAAACCTGTACCACATCCAGCAACCAGAGAGGAACTATAAGTCTCCTCTCACACAGTTTCCTTTGCACCTTCCTTTTCCACCACTGTTCCGATAAGCATATTGGAAACACCTCTGGAAGCAGATTCTAGCTTCCCTTGGGAAGCTGTTTCACAAGCTCTGTAACTTCAAATGTTAAAATTACAGCCTTCTAACGGTACCTTTTTCCTTCACTGCCCATCACTGATGGAAACTGTTGAATCAGAAAGAAATGTGTATTTAACTATTTTTAGTTACAGAAGATTCCAGTTGTAGTTTAGCATTCTGCACGCTCAGAAAAGACAAATATCATGAAGCAGTTATTAGTTCTCACAGGTGAATGGTTTGGCTTCATTTGAGCAAGGAGCCAAGGCCAGGCAGCAATCTGTCGCTGGGTGGCATTTGCAGTCTACATGAATGCTTACAAGCAACAGCACCAGGAACTACAAATGATAACAGATGAACAATGCTCAAATGCCAACACAATTAAAAAGTTTCAAGTAACTTCAGAATTCCAGGCGTGTCCTGTCCCAAGCGAACAATGTGCTTACAGTTTTGAAATAGTTACAGAAAGGCCAGTTTTGCCCAGAACCCGTAAGAAATGTACCCCAGCAACTACAGAAATATCCTGCTGTTGAGGACAGCAACTGTGAAACTGCGGATACTTACATTGCAACTGTAATGATACAAAGAAACATTTTTCACAGATTTCAGAAACAGGAAGGAAACAGCAGTCTCCTTTACCAGCTTATGGGCATAATCATTACCACCCACCGTGGATTCTACTGCAGAAAACTGCAACAGTAGTGGTAAGCTAGACCCCAAGCGCCCCTGGAAGAACCAGGAAAATACTGAGAAAGGGGGCTGTGACCATCTCCCTGACTACACCATATCAAATTAGGCAGACCCAGGCTCACTATTCTCAAGGCAATTAGTGATTCCACGTAGTAAAGGAAAGGCATGCTCAGGATTGGATACTACAGACAAAGGAGTCATTCAAAATAACAAGTGCCCCAACTCCAGCATGGTTACTCGTAATGCAGAGCAAGACAGGTCTGTCCCAGAGAACACTGATGTATGGCATTCCCTGCCTTAACATGAAATTCTTCAACTTCAGGGCACTCTGGCAGACTATCACGAATCAAGCACTTCCACAGCACGTTACTTGATTTTACAAGATTGACAGTATTGGAGATTGGTACCAGTTTGGCACATGAGCTAAACCACCACTGAACCATTTCTCTGTTCAAGGTCTAGCATCTACCATTCCTTAAGACTACTTCCCTGGTAATAACAAGCGTCTACTCTGCAAGCCCACAGCATCTTTGAGCAGGAAATTCAGTCCCTATAAATACATATGGCTCTACTGAGACCCTAGAATCTTTTGCCAATTACCATCTCCCTTCCGCTGTGCAGATCACCTCTAAAAATTATTACTTACGAGTCTGCCACCATATTTTTGATCAACAAAGACCACTAACTCGTGCATTCCTGCCAGGAAGCTCTTGGCATGTCATACTGCATTCTAATGTCAAGATACAAACTACAAAATTGTTCAGCTTACAGCAGTAAAACGCAGTGGCTGACTCTTCATATCAGCATCCTACCATTTCTCACTCCCACTTGGAATTGAAGTTGAAAGGAGAGTGCAAGTCTGTACATCTGACATCTAAGTCATAATGCCCCATTCTAGCAGCCATTCAATTAGCCTCATATCCACCACAGAAAATAATTATTATGCCTGAAAAGTGTGCATTAAACTAGGTTTTTAACCAAAAACTTCATCTTGTTCTTTCAGCACAAATGAAGCACCAAAAGCAGCAAGGTAGAAACCTGAGACCTAGAAAGAACTGTATACCACAACCAGGCTGTTCCTGTTACATAAAACTATCATCCGCAGAGCAGCTGCACCAGCTGCCATTAATTCCTCAGAAAAAGAAACACCAGAAAAGATGACACAAAATTTAAGTTGCAGTTGAATCTTGTTTCTGAATTAAAAACATCACTGAAAATAGATGTCTGTGTCAGTAGTCTGAATGCTCCAAGTGCTATACAAAGTAGCACATGCAACTGGAGGGGCATCATTTTGTTTCATCATCAACAATATTTAGCTAGCAAAAATGCAATAGATTTCTTGGCAGAGTGAGAACTCACACCAGTGTAAATGGCGTAAAAAATAAAATTAACTCACACTCTAAACTCCTGAATGTGTTAGAGACATTTAATCTCTGGACTGGAGCAAGTAGCCCATGCTTTACGTTATATGGTTTTTGTCTTTTTTTTTTTTTTCCCCTGGCTAATGGACTTATCTTTAGCTCTTTGATGAAGGCAGTGCCAACATTTAAGCTGAGAGTTTAACCAAGTTCATAGAACATGCAGACTGGTTTCTAATCAGCATAGCCTTCCACAACAAACTGCTCTCCGCTTTTAAAAATTCTTATCAAGCTGTCAGAGTAAGGAAACAAAAGTTCAACCAATATGATATGTCAGCACTACTGAAACACATGCCAGATGTTCACTCCCTTTTGGTAAAAGGCAGTTTAATCAAATAACGTCTGGATACATTACTTTGTTTATCCCCAATGTATACATAATAAAATCAAATCTAAGATTCTAACCAGATCTAAGTATATGATATTTAACAACTGATGCAAACTTTCTTAGATAAACAAAAGAGTTCATGAGTTCATGCTCACATAAAAGAAGTCAGAAGGAAACAACTTTAATGATGAGAGAAGACATATAGATGCAGATACCAGAACAGATAACAACTAGAGACTTTATGTAGATGCTCAAGAACTGGTTCACATGCTGATAACTGAGTAACAACCTGAAATTTCCTCCGTAAAAGATTTGCCTTAAAAATAAACATTTATTCATGCATTTGTCTAGATCAGAGGAGGGGCTAAGCCTAAATTCACTGTATATTCACCTCCTCCCTCCTTAAGGAGGGTCATCAACTTACATGACAGCTTAACTGAACTTCCTGGTGGAAAAAAAAACTTAGAGACCATAGACAAACATACCATCACTGCTAACTTTGTAGCTCAATATTTTTCCATCAGACTGTAATCCTGGAGGGGCTCATTGTCAGATCCCCATTATTTTCATGTAGATCTTCTAACCCACTGTGGCAATAACATTTTCAGAATTAAAACAGAATTTCAGTTTGCACCATGGGAGTACTTCTGATGGAACATCAAATTAAAAAATGTGGTGACAGCTCACAAGTCAAACGATATCTCAACTTTTTGTTTCCTATTCTTTGATCTTAGAGTTCTGAGAAAAACAAGTCCCAAACCTGTACTTGCCACTTTGATTAACAAAAAATAAGGTGAAAAATACTATTGGTATGCAATGTTAGATTCACTGAACCAATTAAACCAACATGATTTTGGTGTACTTCTCAGTTGGATTAAGTATTAGTGTACTTACAGCAATATTTGCTTAACAGCTGTCTACTGTCTAACAAGTTCTACAAACAGAAAGTAACACCAGTTTTGCAAATTCATCATAAGAGAAGTAACAGAAGAAAAGTAGTACTGGTGGAGGCAGTACAAAGGGAGTTCAGAAAGTACCGTCAGATTTTAACGATGATGTTCCAGGTAACTCCTGGCACTTTTAAAAATAGCATTATCCTCCTGCTTAAATGCTCATCTAATGCCTTGTTTGACTAAAAGATGAGGCATTGTCCATGTGTAAGAACAACAGATCATGTCTGTGGTACTTTCAGCGCTGCACATATGGTAAATCCATAGATTAGATAATCCCATTAACTAACATACACATCCATGTTCAGGGTTCTGTGTCATGACAGACAAAGAACTATAAACAATGTCAGAGAGGCTGCTGCTTTAAGGATGCCAGCTTATGCCATTACGTAAACTACAAAGGTTTTCCTGAATAAACCCTAAAATTGAAGAATTAAACATTGTGAGGATGGATAAGTACTCTGGAAATGGAAGCAAACAAAACCTGGATATTATAAACTAGTTAAGAAGGATGTATTGCCTATGATACAAACACTTTGGCTGTTGCAGTAAACAAAAATTAAAGATGGTAACTCTGTCCCCAGTAGTCTAAAGGTATTACCCCTAAGAGTGATACCACACGCAGGAAAAGACATTTAAACAGTATTTCAATGTAAGGCTTACAGTTGGCCTTAAAAGCATTAAAAATGCACTTATTGCTTCCATTGAGAATGTCATATGGACACTTGAAAAGATTAAAATTATTGCAGTCCATTCTTCCTAGAAAACTCTGTTAATCAAGACTTATTTTTTTTCCCTATTCTGAGCACACAAGTGGCTTTTTCTGGAACAGAGCAGAAAAACATAACTTGAACCGGTGTTTCTTGTTTCTTAGAAACAACTTGTTAGGTTTTACTTTCATAGTTAATGGACTAATTACAATTAATGATCCTTGATTAGTGAATCAAAATGGATTAGCGGGAGAGTAGAAAGAGTCTGAAAGGCAAAAAAAAATAAAAACACTCATACTCTCTAACTAAAAAATCCTCAGCATTCATAGGAATGCTTATGTACCATGAATCATGGTTCATAAAAATAAGGTTTTTAATACTTTTCTTTCTGATACAACTACATTACAGGTCCTGATTCTGCCTTGGATCAGCGCTGGTGGCCCTTGCAGTCCATGCAGCCTCAAAGCCAATCACAGAATAACAAGCCATTAGCAGAACCATTCAACGCACAGTACAAACCACCTCTTTAGTGCCTTAAGCAAACTCTACCATGTCAGCTACCCTACTGCATTTATTACAAAGCACAATGATCCGTGTCTCTGAAGACTAGAAATCTTGCCTTTTACTAAGCTGCACAGGATTAGATTAACTGCCGAGTAGCTCAGGGCTCTTCGAATAAACATTTTGTGAAGTTATAAAGTATGTAAATCAGTAGTTAGTGGAATTGCAAATAGGTTGTCGGAGGGAAAAAAAAAAAAAAAAATCAGGCCCATGGCCTACAGCAAAGATACTGACAACTGGACATGTATTATGTTATGCAAATATGTGACATTTCAAATACTGCCTAGAACTCTTTATGATGGGATTCTTAGCATTTTCCATACTGTCTCCATAGACTACAACTACAAAAGCTATTAATTCTATTCATCTTGGTGCAACACCCACATGTTCATCAAATCGTGATTTTTTTGGTAGCAAATAATTGTGACATTTATCAAGTAGAATCAACTTAACAGCAATGGATTTCTTTCCAAGATACACAGAAATCAAATTGTTGTATGTATCTAAATTAGGATGCATTAGCATAACAAAAGGCACATCCTTCACAAAACAGGCATTCTGAAATGCTCTTAGAATGAACATTACTATCTCTTGTTCACTTGTTTCTCTGTTTTAGCCTGCTTTCTCATTAATGTTCACTATTTTACATCTTTTACCAAGTCTCCAACATCAAGGTGCTTCCTACCCAAGGCCTTTAATAACAAAAATGAAAATAAAACACAGATTTACACAGCTGCAGTTCACTGCTTATAAAGGCACATAACCAAAGAGAATGCTTCCTGGGGCCTTTTTACTTTCTGCCCACCAGTTTCACCTCTCTGTATGAGCAACGGTTTCAGAAAGACTCCTGACAATACCAAAACTGTTCAATCAGAACACATGTTCCACACAACTGACTCCATCGGAACAGTCTCATCCAAACACTTTTCATCAACAGTAGTTACAAATTCCATGTAGAATCGTTACACATTGTCATATATAATTACATTATGAAAATTGCACTGGATTAATGGCACATATACCACACAAATAATCAAGAAAAGCTGGAGTATAGGAAAGAATGTGCAAGGGGAAGTTAGATCTCTCTTTGAAAACCTCTTAGAATCACAAATGATAATATCTATTAATAGCTTTCTAAATCTTCATTGTGTTTTAATTTCTCACCTAGTCTACATAACCATAACTCAGATTTTTAGAGCACATCACCTTTCTTTAATTTTTTTACATCAAAACAAATTTAAATATTTGAACCAATTACAATAATTCATTACGTTGTTACACTAAATTTTCAAGGACATACTAAAGATGTTCTGAAATTGAAATTATATATATACAAAAACAAACAACCAACCATCTGTAGTCAAGATGCATCCCTTAACAATCCCAGCCACAAACTCACCAAATTACCATACAATGTGGCTCATAAATTTTAAGACTCTACTTTCAAATATCAAGACTTGGAAAAAGTCATGTGCTCCTCTGAACAGCAGCTTAAAAGAAAGATTCCTAGAGAAGAACTAGGAGTTCTTAATTGTAATTTCCACTTATTTACTGTGGCCAGAAAATAATATTTGAAGACATATGGAGTTCATTTGCAATAGCTCTTTATTCTGAGTGCTGCTGCATTAATCATTAAGCTATCAAAACCTTACTCACAAGAAACAGGATACTTAATGTTTAAAAAGCAACACCACTTAATGCAGAAGGTATCAAAGTACGAGCACTTAAAAGCTTTCCAATACAGGCATAATTTATAAAATCCAACTTCATGGGAAGAACACCCTCACTTATCACTTACCTTCATCTTGGAAGTTTTGCTACTGTAGTCAAAAATAATTTCTAAAAATACACATTTGATATGTTTTCTTTACTTTCACTTGTAATTAGCATATTTAATTCAAAACACATTTCATTAAAGTGGAGGTATTATCCCAAAACCTGAACAATTAGTTCACACATTTTATAAAGTTGATGTGTGTGATTTTTTTTTTTATGCACTACTACATGAAATTAACATTCAGATTCCAAAAATGTATGAGCAATTGCATCTGCTATCTAGAGAGAAACCTGAATTTAAACCTACCCAGTCTGATGGGAACGCACATATATTTACCATGCTACAAAGTTAAGCAACTGAGAGAAGAGAGTCTGCCAGCTTTGTTTTGCCTGCCTGACATCATGAATTCCAACCCCAGTTCTAAGTTAGGCAGCCCAGAGATACGAGCACAAGCCAGCCGTGTTTTACTCAGGTGGCCTCACCCATTCAGTACAGAGCGCCCAAGAAGGCTTTTCCTCCCTCTGGTTTCAGTTCCCTGTCCCAGCACTGAGCCACGTCAGCACATGCTAATCCAGCAGAAAGTTAACCTAGCAAAAATACTAAACAGTTGAGGGCCTCTCTGCTATTTGTTTCCGCAAAGTTCATATACTGAAATGTTTTTCAAAAGTTCAAGGAGTTTAAGTATCACAAGAAAGCAGGTGGGAGGGCGACAGCAACTGCAGCACAGCAGCAGCATGGAAATCAGATGTCATTAGGCTCCCATAGGAGCATAACCTTTGTTTCTTCAGACAGTTTAAACAGGCATTGGTCCTCCTCAAAAAGCTCAAAGCTCATGAGCTGTGCTTTGAAGAAAGGTGCACAGAAAGATACACTCACCTCTAAATAGGTCAGCCACTTTAATGCCAAAGCCCTACTCCTTTCTTTATTCACAGCTTGTTAATTTACCATATAGCTTGAGTTAATTTCAATCCATTAGGCTTTTTGCCCATAACAAGACAGTCCAGGTCCAACTCCATTCCCCTCACTCCTGCCACTTAAACCAGCAATAAAACTGCTTTCAGCTCAAAAAGGCAGAAAAGCAAGGGACAGAGCACAGAGCTCACAAGGAAGGGGAAAGAGTTTGAAGATAGGGTAAGTAGAACAGTGTAGCCCATATTGCCAGCTATCCTGCAGTTATTTGGCTCAGACACATTGTAAAACTAAATTCTAACCAGGTTCTTGGCTCAGTTGATTTTTATGAAGTCCAGGTTTAGTTGTCTAGTTAAGCTCCTACATAAATAGGTAACAAACACATAAATGAAGATTCCCCTACTTAAGAGGGCATACAGTGTTACAGTGCAGCACCCTAAACCTAAGGTGACATTTTTACCTGCCAAGTCCCAACCCTGCTGCCACTGAAGCTAAGTGAAATTAACTTCAGTGCCAACAGATCTGATCCCCAGTCAGGACCTCTACCCTGTGGGTAAATGTAAAGTCACCTCAGGGACTTCTAAAAGTAATAAAACCTAAGAGGAAAAAAAAAGAAAGAAAAAAGAAATTAAAGTCTACCTGTTTCCACAGTTTCAGTCTCAATTTCTTGTTCCTCTGCTACATCTTGCATCAGATAAGTCTCGTCATCATAAACCAGGACCTGAGCAGCATAACCCTGTTCTAGTCTGGCACTAGGAACTGGCTCCACAGTCACAGCTGGGAATTCAGAGACTGGCTCATTCTCCTATAGAAAGGAAAAAAAAAAAAGCTCTAAATACTGCACTGTTGAACTCTAAATCAGTATTTTTCTTTTATGCTCTTACATATTTTATGGAATAATTATAACGATTTTGAAGATTTTTGAAGATTTAAAGAAAATTTTCTTCTAAAGGAAGTGGTTAAAAAATAGAGTAGAGTTTATTGTCCACCAAAGGGATGCTCCTGAATCTCAAAGGTTGGGTTTTTTTTGTTTTTTTTTTTTTAAACTGACTATGCACTTAGGATTTAAAGTATCAGATAACTAAGGTATTGGAAAAGATCAAGTTTTTTAGTTAAGACATTCAGCTTTAGGAAGTGTTTCTTCTCCCTCTGCTCCATGAAATGTAATCAAGTCTTTGTGTGTATATTGCAACATACCTATGTCTGATCTATAGCTCATGAACGTTCGTGTTTTGGATTAAGTATGTAAGCTATCATAAAAGAACTAGCTACTTCAAAGCCCGTATGCCTATTTCTCCTTCCCTAAGGATCAAACTATCTGTAACAGCATATTTAATCTGTTCAAGTGTTGCAGGAATGGAACCCTGCCAGCTACAAGATTTACTACAACCTACAGGATAGTGGAACACATTCATTTTTGTTAAGAATGCAAAATACAAACATACATAGTGTTAGCTAACTTTGAAAAAGGTCCTTGTATTGTTCTGCACACCTAATCCCACCTCAAGACACACCTGAGATCTTTACTTTAAAGAGATGCATAGTACAGAACTTCATTTTGTAAGCTCAGTCTACGACTGTACCACAGACTTCAAAGCTTACTACTTCCACATCTCCGCGATAGTAAAAACATCTAACAAGAGATCCTTGAAAAGTGGTCTGCTCCCTAACTCCCCACATAACAACCTCTAGTCCACACAAGTTTACAACAACTTTATCTTTCAAATTAAGATAAAATGTATTAAGTTTGTTACTAAATAGATTCTGTTTATTCGTCTAACCTCTTGACTTTTCATTCCATTGCTGTCGAACTCCAGGCCAGAGCCAGGACCAGTGTCAACCACTGCTGATGTCATGGTGCATCCCCTGACGAGGCTTTGAGAGCTGCTGTCTATCCCAAAGACTGTTACGCTGCTAGGCTGAGGTTATCAAAGGCTTACATTCACAATCCACTTCTGTTAAACAGCTAGGCAGAGGTGGCTGAAATACAAAATAATTTTGAGTTATTTGCACAGTTCATGTTCAAAAGACTTTCAACATTTAAGAAAGTTACTGCATGGTGCATCTCTACATCGAGAAGGGGCATCAGTGAACACAGGAGAAAAAGACTGCGCTGACTTTGGCAAAGTTAACACTGAATGTAGCCATACAACACAATTTTCAGACCAATTTTTAATAACACAAATTCCAAAACTAAATACCAAAATTCTATTTGAGTTCCTTTCAGTTTGTCAAATTTCATACACTGATTTTAAAATTAAACAATACACTTTCTCAAACAGCCAAAACAATGATAAATTTCTCACTGAGGTCAAATATCAGCAAAGTTATTGAAATATATACATACAACTCATACAATTTGAGCTACTATGTTTTTTCTAGAGTTTGTTTCCCTATTAAGTTAGCAGTTTTTAAATGACATTTTCTCCTTTATTCTATTGGTTTCACAGTCATTTCATAAAGCTATTGTTTCATTAAGTTTCACAATACTTTCAAGCACAATTGCCTTTTTCCAGTACAGCATATAACACACAGCTCACAAATACATATCTAATTTCTAATCTACAGCTCTCTTTAAAGTAAAAAAGCATTGTAGCAGCTTCACTTTTTATTTTTCTATTGAGGAAATCATTGAGTCCAAAAAAAAGTTTCACATCATAACACAAAGTTGCGTAAACCATGAACTCATTGAGCTTATAAAGATACACAGCCTCCATCTTCATGAATTTCTTCAAACTAGACTGAAGACCAGAGCTTTGCTTCTAAACAACTGCTATGTATTTATTCTGTATAAGGATTATTGTTCATATCCTGTTTTTCCAAGAGCCAGATAATCTGTGTTCATAAACCCTGGGCTGTGAGGAGCAGTTTAGTACTTCAAGATGCAAACTAAGAAGCTGTACAACAGAAAACACATATCCCACATGAGATGTCAGAAGTCAATCTGACATCAATTACCCTTGCAAGTAACTCTACTGAGATCAATGTGTTGTAACAGAACTCAGAAGCCCAACATTCTTAATAAAATCCATTCTTATAGAAAGCTAGCACAAAGAGGTCTAAAGTGGGGGGAAAAAAAAAAAGATCTTCCAAAACATGTAGTGAAGAAAAAAACCTTACAATGATTAATTCTCTAATAGGTAAACTCACTAAGCTCACTTCCCAATAGAGAGCAGCCAGCTTCAGCTAAACCAATCTTGCATGTACAGGGAAAAGCTAGCTCAGGTTCATGCAGAGTAACAGGTCTTCCCACGAGCACAGAAACCTTTATATGCGCAACAGCTTAGGTATACTACTAAAAATCACTACTACTGTTCTCCCCAGCTGGACGTCAACTAAGCAATGGAGTCAAGAAAATAATACTATGCAAAAGATGTTTAAAATGCTTCATTCATCAAAGTATTTAGGATCCTCCAGCATGTCATAAAAATGCGCTGAGAAAGGCATCATTTATGTTATCATACCAATGTGGCACAAGAAGTCAGCAGCCAAGAAGAATAAATTCTGATAGCAGCTTTTTAGGCAACTGATCCTCATGTCTTTGAAATAAAAATTGAGTAAAAGGACATCGTCTTAAGTCATTGTTATAGCAGTGGCAGAATAAGCACAAGATATGTTCCAGAGGAAAGGAAAAAAATATATGCAATTAGGGGGAAAAAAANAGAAAGGCATCATTTATGTTATCATACCAATGTGGCACAAGAAGTCAGCAGCCAAGAAGAATAAACTTGAGAAGAAAAAGCTTGATTCATGCCTAAAAATATTTCACTAGCACAAAGAAGCAACCTTCTTTCTCATCAAGGAGAGACCAATAATCAAAAAGTCGCGCTAAGCTTACTAATCAAACAAGGGAAAACAAAGCCAAGCCTTCCTCCCCTCCCCAGGAGATTCAAACTGGGAAGCCTTCAACAAGCATCCTTTGAAGCCACATACACCTGTCACCCACTAGGTATCATCAATAGCCTATTCCTTACCTGCCTATCAATTCCCACATTATTTCAAAAGCCTTTAAATTCAGAAATAAGAGAAGTGGAAAAAGAGTTGTATATCAATTGACTAAAATAAGCAACCAGAAGGAAAAAGGAAAAAAAAAACAAAAAACACCCTTTTCCCGGAAACAGACTTTTCTCTTCTAGTTTTCTACATACATCTACATTAGTAACACTGCCAAGCACAATCATAACCCAAAAGAGGAGTCTAAAGAACAGAAAATTTGTTTTAACTTGGAAGCACAGGCTCCAATCAATTTCAAATACCAGCATTATTCCTGCACCTCAGGAATAACATATTGGTACAAGAGTACAGAGTGCTTCAGGCAGCACCTTTGCCTAGCTTCAGTACATCACAAAGTCAAATCAGTCCTCATTATTAATAAGAATAAATACTCATATCCTAGACCATGTGTACTGTACATTCATATTGAATCTACTATAATCCCACACAGGTGGCTAAACAGCTGCCAGATTGTAGCAATAGAAAAACACTTCATGTGGTACACTAGATCAGATTATGTCCAAAAAAACCTCTATTTCTCTGTCTCCTAGGTTACAAGGACTTTAGATGACTTCTGCACTGATTTATCTCTACATGAATAACCAATTACCTAAAGAAGTGAAGTAAGGGCAATGCAGGAACACAGATGCTCTGAGATAATCCTCATTTTCCAGTTCCAGAGAACACTCCTAATGAATAAAAACCCTTACAGAGAGAAGTATACAGGAGAATCATTAGGATGCTAAATCCTTGTGTTCATTAAGGGGTGGTATCTTGAGACACGTGGCACAAAACAGTCCAGGAAAGGTGTCAATGAAAGGCCCAGAGTCTCTAGAAATCAAGATTTGAACTTTACACAAAGGCTCTCCCTGTTTAGTAACCTTTTCAAAAAGCTCGCAGGGCGCAAAAAGGGAAAAGCTCCCCAACCTGCAAGCAGGAAGCCAACAGTTGCACTTCAGTCTGGTTTAGCAGTTCTCAGTTAAAACAACACACATAGGTACACGGGGTGTGCCTGTTGGACTCCTGCAGGCATCTCCTTCCGAATGAACCAGCCAAACGTCCGCACTCTTCACTTGCGCTGAGCAGTATGTCCTTGTGGACACCTGCCTGTCTCCACCTTGAAGCTCAGCAGAATCTCTTCTCCGTCCTCTTTTCTCCCTGGCAAGTTGTAACTAATTTGACTGCCACAAAAGGGAAATTTGCCCAGCCCCTTCCAAATATCAGTTCCAAAATTAACATTTTCCAAGGCTAAGTGAGACAAGAGAGGGCAAAAGACAGTTAGACTCCAAGAGATGATTCAGGTCTGTTAGAAAACAGGTTTTCCCCAGTGATACAGTTAGCTAGCAGGGAAGCTTGCTCAGAGCAGGACTATTTTTGAGTTAGAAAACAACATGCAGAAAGCTTAAAAATCACTACAAGTTCCTTCCATTTCTGGATGGATGATCACACCAAAACAAAATGTGGAATGACATCAGAGGAGGGGAAAAAAAAAAAAAAACAGAAAAAAAATCCACTGCTAACCTTTCCAAAAGAGATGATCAAATCCTTTTACTACAGCTCTGACATCCAACTCCTGTTCACTG
This sequence comes from Penelope pileata, assembly GCA_013396635.1. Taxonomy (NCBI): domain Eukaryota; kingdom Metazoa; phylum Chordata; class Aves; order Galliformes; family Cracidae; genus Penelope; species Penelope pileata. Next base: position 569,120 of record WBMW01005916.1, read on the forward strand.
GAAAATGCAGAGAAAAATAGTTCTGAGACACTTGGAATATCCCTTACAACAGGGAAAACAGATTTGCAGCATCATGTCTACGTATTTTTTTTTTTACACAGAACTCGTGGGAAAACAGAAACGAACGCAGGTGCTTCCACCCTCAAGAACTAGAATCTCAAAGCTACGTTGGTTGCCTCAGCAGCAAGAAATGTGTTTTACAACTACAAAAGACACAAATACTTCAGTTTTTGTTAGTTTTCATTCATTAAGAAGGCCAGTTACAGAACATAGGTCTTCACAGGCTACAGGACACTTGTTACAATGCCTGCAAAATGCTCAACAGCTTATTCCCATATTTAAGACCACGCTTATATGATCTATATTATGCATGCAAGCATCTGCTACATGAAATCCAAACAGTCCTATTACATTTTCAGCAACTAGCAGAGAAGGTTAAAAACACAAAACATCACAGCTGTGCTGAGCGTGTAACAGTCACCCAAGAACAGAACCTTGAGGCACTCCCTCTGTGCACGACTGCTCTCCAGCTAACAGAGAAGCAAGCAGCTCAACAGAACTTAAAAAAATTACAATGGATAAAATGGCATGGAAAGGGTGGCAGTGTGTCACCTCTGCTACGCCAGACTGGCTTTATAACAAACTTCTAAACATAAATTTGCAAATAGTTTTAGTATAGCTTTATTTAAATTATAAGGAAAAAGAAATTGATGCTTGAAAAAAAGATGCACACACTCGGACCCACACGTGAGAACAAGTAAAACATCCCGAAAACTGGGCAGCAGCAATCGGAGGCAGCTGCTCCCACAGCGGTCAGAAGGAACGTAAGAGTCCTTGGAACAAGGTCCCCCTTTTATTCAGCTGGCATCCCAGATCCTGAGGAGAGATTTATGCAGACACCTACACAGATGCCACCGCAGGATCGGGACTGCGGTCAGCAGCAGCATCACATACAACCTTTATCAATCATGCCTTCCTTCGGTTCGATCAGAACAGGTAACACGTCAGCTTGAAAATGAAGTCAGTTATACTCAGAGAAATGCAGCAGCCAACAACACTGCTGAGCCCCATTAACCGGGACAAGGCATGCTAAGGGCACACAGGTGGTCCTTCACAGGCAGCACCTCCAGCATACCAGGCACTGTCACCACCACTCTGATACATATAAACTTAACAGCACTTAAATACAAAAAAAATATGTCCCCTGAAAGTTCTTCCCAAGACATTCTGCCTGATGATCTCACAGCTCTAGTTAACTGATTTACACTGGCATTCACAGAAGAAATTGTGAGCTAGTTTTATTTTCATGAAACAGAATGAGCCTAAAATGAGAAAAAATAAGTTCCTGCAAAAGTGGAAAAAATAACTTTTACATAAGTAAAGAATCATGGGGTCTCTCAAAAGGCTGATTCAGGTACATCTTTGCATCCCTGATTTCAGGAGAACAAAACAGACAACCCAGGCAATTTATAGCACCTTACAAACTACAACAAAAGTTGCAGAGAAAGAACTCCAAACAAGCAGCGGTCACAGCATGCAGCCCTGGCCACAACACACTTGAGAGCATCAGAGCTCCCATCTAACAAGGCAGTAATTCTGCTGCTGAACACACAGGAATTATCACGTTGGATCCAATTAACGGTGCGCCCAATGCAGTAACGAACTCAAGGAACACAACTTCTACATGTATTTAGCTAGAAAATCTTACCACCTAAAGTTTGTTCTGAGACCTCAACAGCTAAAGCTGATGAGCCCCAAAACACATACACTCATAACCACCCAACAACTACTAACGTTCTGCAGAAAGCTTTGTGACTTCAGCACGCTTCTTCCAGACCCTCCCGTACGGTATGCTACCTGCAAGCCCCCTTCCCACTGCTCTCTACTGAAGAGTTCCCCGAACCCTCCCGGTCCCTCTGACAGGAGTCCCACGTCTGGTACCCGCGCTCCTCTCACCCCCCCCCTCACCCATCACTGGTCCTTACCGTCCCCACAAGGGAGGGGAGGGAACAAGCCTCCATCACTTTACATAATAAAAGAGCAGGGACAGATGAAAAAAATGGTGAAGACACAGGTTTAAAAAAAAAAAAAAAAAAAAAAAGAATCACCAAAAAAACAATAACAAAGGAAGTAGCGTGCGCAAAACGTGATTCATTTTTAAAGGATGTTCTAGCGGACAAAGGAGCGAGAGTACTTAAGGTAGGCAGCTTTATGGAGATAGAGCCCCGTGTTGCCTTCAGTGACCATTAAACACAGGGATGCACAGCCTGGAGACGTTCGGAGCCACACACTGCTGAGATCTCAGGGATGAGCAGAGCATGCCACCAGGGATAGCTCACAAAGCAATCCTCCTGCTCCCAGAGCCTTTCCTAAGCAGCTGACACCAACGGAGATGGAGCAAGAGGAACCCATGCACCCTGCATGGACCTGCAGCCTTCTATTTTGTTTCCTTAAGATCCTGGAAGCAAAGTTTTGCCCTAACAATCGCAATCCAGACCTCTGCCTTACGCAGCACTCAGCAGAGCAGGCAGCTCTATTAAAGCCCCTCGCAAACAACCGCACAGAGCTTTCAGCCCATTTGAAGACAACGCTATACAGCAAAGCAAAACCCTTACATTCTCTACGCGCTCTCCAAAGCACCAGCGCACACACCGCTTCATTTCCTCGTCACGGCACAACGCACAGAACCCATTTCCACATCTTCCAGGCCACAAACACCAGAGCTGCCGTGCTGTTGTCGCGGCACGGTGTCTCCGAGCCCCGCAGCTCGCAGCCGGGGGGGCCGCTCCGCGCCAGGCAGCGCCGGGCCCCGCTCCCGGGTGAGGCACGGCCAGGGCTCCACGGCTGCGCACACGCCGCCCTGCAGCTGACAGCCGGCAGCTCGCGAGTTAAACGCTCAAACAGCGAAAAGCGGCAAAGAGACGGCGGCGGGGAGCGCCAAGAGCGCGATTATTGCCGCGGGGAACGAGGCGTCAGAGGGGGCCTCCGCGGG
>WBMW01005918.1:5003-44415 GCA_013396635.1 Penelope pileata
GGGGGTTGGAACCTGATGATCCTTGGGGTCCCTTCCACCCCAACCATTCTATGCTTCTCTGGTTCTGCCGCTGGGACCCCTCCCCGGAGCCCTCTCATCTCTTGAACCTCTGCTGGCAGGTTACCGCGCCTTCGCCGAGGCCACGGATGGCAGCATGTGTCTGGCCATGGAGTACGGAGGAGAAAAATCTCTCAATGATTTAATTGAAGAAAGAAACGCCGCTCGTTTGGGCCCTTTCCCCGCTGCCACCATCCTCAAAGTGGCTTTGAGCATGGCCAGGGGGCTGAAGGTACGTTTGGTGTGAAGCAGAGCTGCTCCGGGGGGGGTTGTGTGGAGCTGCTGGAAAAAGAAACGGGTTTGGTGCGTGAGAAGGCCGAGTGGCAGCAGATGGAGAGCAGATGCTGTCCTGCTTTGCACGAGGCCTTGGAGCTTTGTTCACCTGGGTGCTGCACCGGGTGAAAACTCACCCCCAGGGTGAGGAGTGCAGCTCCTGGGCTGTGCTCAAAGCAGAGCCCCCAGCCTTAATTTTGCTCCATCCCTACGCTTTGTGGGATAAATCCTGCACTTCTAAGGACTTAAACGCTCATTGGAAATATCCACCTGTATGAGTAAACTTAAAGCAAAAGCAGCAGCTTGGTTTCTCACGACATACAACAAATGTCCATCATTACTATAAATTAATATTTTTGCACAATGCTCGGCTGCTTTGCCTTCCCCTGCGCTGCTGCTGCACAGCATCCCTCCAGAGATGCCTCTGACCCCAAATAACGCCCAGCCACGTGATGTTAAACCTCCTTCCTCGGATGTGCCCACCCACACAGAAGCACTTTTTATTTCTGAGCTCAGAAGAGCACTGGAGCTATTTGGGCAGCACGGTGTCAGCTTCAGCAGCAGGAGGAATCAAAGAGATTTTCCATGCTGCGATTTACACTGCAATAGAGGCACTAAGGATTGGAAAAACACCTTGAAGGCGACCCATCCCGACCCAGGATCCAGCTGATGGGCTGAGTGGGGATGGGTTCATGGTCTTAGAGGTCTTCTCCAACCTTTATGGTTCTGTGAGCCCTTGGCTGTGGCAGGGAGTCCCGTGCTGCTGCTGCTGAGCTCCTGCCGTGAGCTGATGCGTGCTTGGCCGTCAGCTCCTCTTCACGCCTGCTCTCAAGTGATTGCCACTGGAGGAAGCACGAGGAACTTGACAAAACCTTGCACTAAAAGCCTCCAAAAACCAGGCTGGGGGGAAGAGCTTCCCCGTGCTTCGTGGGTGTTAACCCAGCCGTGAGGTTCTAGTGTTCAACGTGAAGAATTTGGTGCTTTGCTCTCCAAATCTGGTGGTTGCTCCTTTAGTCTGCGGGTGCTAACTGCTTCCCTCTGCCTCTTAGTACCTCCACAACGACAAGAAGCTGCTCCACGGAGACATCAAGTCCTCCAACGTGGTCGTCAAAGGCGACTTCGAAGCCGTGAAGATCTGTGACGTGGGAGTGTCCCTGCCCCTGGATGAGAACATGACGGGTAGGTGTGGGAACCTTGGGGGTGCCACCAACACCTGGCCACCACCACCTGGCCACCAACACCTGGCCACCAACACCCCCTCCTGGCTCCCTGGGAGGACTTTGCCACCACATCAAGGTGAAGGGGCTCTCCAAAAGCCCAGATTTCATTCTCCAGAGCTCGGTGTCTCACACCCTTCCATGCCCACCCCAGTGCTGTTGGACAGGGATGGTGGATGAAGCCCAGATTTCATTCTCCAGAGCTCGGTGTCTCTCACCCTTCCACGCTCACCCCAGTGCTGTTGGACAGGGATGGTGGATGAGGCCCCGCTGAGGCAGTGCTGTTGCCAGAGCATAAATGAATCTTTCTCTTGGGCTGGAAGGGAGCAGGAGCCAAACACGAGCAGTATAAAGACTTCACGTCAACGAGAAGCAGATGTCTAACGGCGTCGCGGCTTGGCTGTGAACAGCAGGAATGGGGTTGGGTTAATTACAAGGACGCTTTCCTCTGCTGCTTTACACAGTGCTTAGGCCTGCAACAGCCTCATAATTCATAAAGCTGCTCTAGTAGGTTTTTATGAGTAGCTGTTCCCTTTTATAAGGAGCGAGAGAGCTGGAGGCAGCACTCAGCATCGTCTCCCAGAGAGGAGCGCGGTTCCAGGATCGGTTTCTGGGCTGATTTAACAATCTTGTTCAGCCCTCATCTTGGCTTTGCTTCCTCACGTCTCGAGGAGGCCGTGCAGAGAGTGCCAGCGGGATCTCAGCCTTCACTCCTGGTTCTGGATTCTTCACTTCTGGATCTGCAGCAGCTGAGGTTGCTGGCAGCTCAGGAATCTGCTAGGGAAAGGTGGGGGAGTGTGGCACTCTCCTCCTGCAACTGTGTTGATTTGGCCAACGTGGATGGGATGGAAGGGGCTGAGTCAGACCCAGTGCTTCCTTCTCAGGTTGAAGTGAGAATTCCAACTCTCCCGACGCTAGGTAAGATCACCGAGGCGTTAAATTGAACAAAGTGGTGAGAATTTGTGTTTTGAGTAAACTCTGTTGGGGTGGATGTTGGAGCCCTGGGAGCTCCGGGGGTCGGCTTTGTCCCCAACAAAGTGGCCAGGAGGGAAGGGGACAAACAACCCTGCTGCATGGCGAGCTGTGCAGGTCCAAACCACGCCGATTCCTCCTTGCAGTGAGCGACCCCACGGTGCACTACATCGGCACCGAGCCCTGGAAGCCCATGGAAGCTCTGAGCGACGACGGCGTCATCACCGACAAGGCCGACATCTTCCCCTTCGGGCTGACCCTCTGGGAAATGATGACCCTGTCCGTGCCCCACCTCAACGTGGGCACTGATGATGAAGGTTTGGTTCTCTATTTCCTATTCTGTGTGCTGGTGAGCAGCTCCCCATGAGCCAGCAGTGTGCACCTGCAGCCCAGCAGGCCAACGGGATCCTGGGCTGCATCCAGAGCAGCGTGGCCAGCAGGGACAGGGAGGGGATCCTGCCCCTCTGCTCTGCTCTGTGAGACCCCACCTGGAGTCTGGTGTCCAGTTCTGGGGCCCCCAACACAAGAAGGATGTGGAGCTGTTGGAGCGGGTCCAGAGGAGGCCACGGGGATGCTCAGAGGGCTGGAGCACCTCCCCTNTTGCCCATGGCAGGGGGGTTGGAACAAGATGATCTCTAAGGTCCCTTCCAACCTGAACCATTCTATGATTCTATGAACTTGTAGAAATGCTTTCCCCTCTTCGTAGGCTGATTTTTAATTTTACGTTGGCACCACCGAGCTCATGGGTTTCCAGTGGGTGCCACTGAAGGTCTTGCAACCATCCCACCTCTCTGTACCAGCCAACAAACTGGCAGAGCCCATCTGAATCCACTGGAGCTGCTCTTTGAGGAAAGAGAAGCAGCAGTTGAGTGCTGGGGAGTGCAGGCTCTGCCTGTGCTGCTCTGAGAGTTCTGCTCCAAACCTGGCAGTGCTCCTGCGGGTGGCTGGGCTCTTCTCAACTTTGGCTTTTTAACCCCAAAGCTGATAAGTGATCATCGCTGATCGCTGCAAACCAGAGCCCTTTGGAAGTGGTTTAACTGCTCGAGCTGGAGAGAGCTCCTGGAAGTTGGGCTGCTCATCAGATGTCAGTGGGGTTCTGGTGGTGGCTTTGCAGGGTGTCCCTGAGCCTCTGCTGTGCCCCAGAGCCAGGCAGCAAATCCTCTGCTGCTGGGGCAGTGTGAGGAGCAAGCTGCCCTCTGTAGCTGGATGCTAAAAGTGACACCAAAATGATGAGGGCAGGAAGCCTTCCAGTGATGTCATGCTTTGCAAGGGTGCATAAATATTGAGGCAGCTGAGCCTGCTGGAAACGAGAAGCTAAATAAAATAAGTTTGCTGTGCCCCAGGGTGGGAGCGTGGGGCTGCTGAAATCCAGTTCTCTTCTGACAAAGCAAAGGGTGAAGCAGTTGGGAGTTGCTTTGGGCACCTCCTGCCTGCCCCAGTGGGGTCTGTGCCCTTGTTTGGAGGTAGCACAAGAACCAGAGGGTGGGGGGAGTGGATGGGATGGGCAGAGCTGTGCCCCAAAGCTAAAACTCATGGGGGATGGGCAGGGAATGCCCTGCTTGCTCCAGGGGTGCTGGCACAGCCCACCAAACTCAATTTTTCTAACTCTGCAGCCAGCCAGGGCCTTTTGCTCACATTCCTGGTGTCAGGGCCTCCTGGCTGAAGCTGTTCTCCCCAGCCAGCTCTGCAGCTTTGGGTTTATTCACACACCAGCAGCTTTTCCTAACCCCTGTTTAGAGAAATCTCTCACCCTCAGAGGCATGCAGCTTGCTGATGTGTTGGTGTTTTCACCAGATGATTCTTTTGACGAGGATGACTTCGACGAAGAAGCGTATTACGCAGCGCTGGGAACCCGCCCAGCCCTCAACATGGAGGAGCTGGACCCATCCTACCAACGTGTCATCGAGCTCTTCTCCATCTGCACCAGCCAGGACCCGAGGAAGCGGCCCTCAGCTGCTCAAGTGGTGGCAGCCCTGGAGGCCAGCCTGCCCCCAGAGCTCCACGCTTGAGCTGGGGCTGAGGCTGTTCCTGTCGTTTGCATCTTCCAGCATGCAGAAAGCTGCTCTGTGTGCTTAAAACCAGAGCCTGAAGATGTTCAGCAATAACCCATTGCTGCACTGCTTTAAGGCCATGCCTGAGAGCAGGGCTTGCTGGGTCTAGAGCCATCCCCTCCTGCCTGCAGTTCAGTCTGGAATAAGCTAAACACTGTGCTGTGCCCCATAGGGCAGTGATCTCAGTTCCTCTGTTAGGCTTTTAAAACACTTCCTTCTGTTTGTGTTCACTCAGTCCTGTTGAGTCCTGTTTTCTTTGTGACACGATTAAATATTTTGTTGTCTGCCTTGGTGTGAGAAGTGTTTTATCTCCAGAGGCTGTGACTCAGGTGTGGCTGCTGGGGAGTGGCTGTGGGCCTGTGAACAGGCTCAGGGAAAGAATCCCGCAAAGAATCTTGCAAAAAAAAATGTAAAAGAAGGTGTGGGGTGGAGAAAAATGTGCAGATTTAGGGCATAGCTGCACCCAGCTGGAGGTGGTGGCTGTAATGCAGCAGCTCCTGCTCCCCTGTGCAGCCCTTGGCTTCTGGTTGAAGGCACTGCTTCCTCCTCCTCCTCCTCCTCTGAGCTCTGATTAATTAGGAGAGGTTTGGAAGCACGGAAATGAGCTCAAGTGATGGTGTTTTTGCAGAGTTTATTGAATAGGAAATGAGCAACACCACGAAGGTTCCAGACCTCGTGCACTGGGGGCTGAGGGGAACCCTGCCACGTGTCCCTCGTCTGAACACAGCTCCTGCTCCTGTGAGCAGGAATTTAGGGACTCCTTACGCTGAAGCCTCTGCCTCAGCCCCTCACATTCATCTCCTGCGCTTCAAGCAGAACATTCCAAGCAGCTTTGTCAGAACAGTGCACATCAGACCCCCTCCCAGGAAGCTGCAGCACCCAAAGCACACAGGTGGAGAGCTCAAGTACCCCCACAGCAGGGAGAAAACAGCTTTCTATTAATTAATTCCAACTTCTCAAAGAAATTAAGTTAACTCTGTACAGAAGGCCGTGCCTCCCCACAGCTGCAGGGAGAACCCAGCAGGCAAACCAGGCACCCACATCCGAGTGTCACTTTAAAAAAAAACAACACCAGTCCTCGCAGATGATTTCAGCCACCCTCAGCTTGCACTCATCGAGTCAAAATCAATTGCTATAAACAAAATTGTAGACGAGGAAGGTGGGAGTTTGGCAATACTTGCTTGCAAACTGCTTGCCGTCCGGCGTGGGGTCGGAGAAGGCGATTTCCTGGGTGCTGAGGTAGCTGCCGTACATGAAGGTGCTCCTGGGGGGAGAACAGAGCCATCAGAGCCGGGCTGTGCCCTGGGCAGCTTCCCCCTCAGCCCCTCTCTGCAGGGAGGGGTTATCAGCACAGAATCCCAAAGCTGGAGGGAGCTGGAGATCACCCAGTCCAAGCTCCCTCCAGCGAGAAAGCATCCAGGTGGGTTGTGAATAGCCCCAGGGAAGAGACTCAGTTTGCCCTCTTGGATTGAGGTTTAATCAGGATCCAGGAGGCGATTAAAGAGAATGATTTAATAATTTAATAAGGAGAATGTAACACTGAACACAGGGCACTGAGGGCCACCTGGCACAGCCAGCGCTGCCCATGGAGGAGTGGAAACTGAGCGCTGGGCCATCAATTTCCAGAATACTGAGCTCAAGATATAAATATATAACCATACTCTGATATAAATATATAACCATACTCCATGTATAAATAACGACAGGTTTGTGTGTACTTTCCATACATAGTTATATGTACAGTGAGCACATTTTGCATATTGACAGCTAGAAATGACTGCAGACTCATGGACTCAACCCCGAGGCAGTCCCTGTGAACAGATGGGGGGGATGTTTGTTTGTTTTTCTTTTTTTTCACATCCTCCTACTTTAGCCAGAGCCAAACACACTTAAAAAATTCAGAATTTCCTGCCTGGAAAACACTTGGCTTTAGGGCCCAACTTGTCCAGTAAAATCATTTAGAAAAATAACTCTTTCCTAATAAGCTTCCCTTGGAAATTCCAGTTCTTGGAGCGGCGTGTTCCAGTTATCCCCAGCTCTAAGAGCTCGGCCCACGCTCGGGTCAGGTTTCACATCAACATCTTTAAGCACTGTGCATGGGACAGCCGTCCATCAGTGCTCTCTGCCACGAAGAGGGGACTGCAGATGTGCCCAGCAACATAAACGTGTAGAACCACTGAGCATCCCAAGCTGGAAGGGACCCCCAGGGACCACTGAGTGCAGCTCTTGGCTCTGCACTGCACCACAAACCCCGTGAGAGCGGTGTCCCTGAGCCCAGCACTGCCCTGGGGAGCAGTGCCATGCCCAGCACCGCTGGGGGAGAATTTCCATAGAGTCATAGAATGGTTGGGGTGGAAGAGACCCCAAGGATCATCAGGTTCCAACCCCCTTGCTGCAGGCAGGGCCACCAACCTNTGCCACCCCTCTGCTGATGGAATCACAAAGGATCCCCGATTCCAACTCTTGGCTTTACACTGCACCACTGAAACCCTATGAGAGCCATGTCCCAACGCTCCCTGAGCTCCAGCACTGCCCTGGGGAGCCAGTGCCATGCCCAGCACCTCTGGGACACAACCTCCCTACCTGGCCACGTCCACCAGGCGCCTGGCAACACCCCTCCTGCGCGCGGGGCCGAGCACCCAGATCCTGCTGACGCCGCAGACCGCCGGCTCCGGCTCCGTGGAGCAGCGCCAAGCCCGGTGCTGCTGCAGGGCATCCTGCTGCAGGGCATCCTGCTGCAGGGCATCCTGCCCGGGGCACGGCACGGGACCGGGCTCAGCCAGCACCCGGAAGGCCTGCGGGGAGAGAGAGAAGGATTGAGTGCTCCTTGCCAGGGACACGGAGGCACTGCGCTCGCTGTAAGGCCAGCATTGCCTCCTGCTGCCTCTCACGGGGCAGAGCGTGACACAAAGTGACACCAAGCAGCCCCAAAGCACAGGCGAGCTTGCTCTAACATCACCTGTGCAAACTCAGCTCCTGTTAGCAGAATCTCACGCTGCTAAAAGCACAAAATTTTCCTTCATTTTAGATTTTTCATCTCCTTAATTTTACTCTTTCCCCCTCCTGTGAAAGGCAAAGATTTCCAAAGCACTTACACTAACCAAGCAACCTGATGGAGCTGTAGATGTCCCTGTACATTGCAGGGCAGTTGGACTGGATGACCTTTAAAGGTCCCTTCCAACTCTAAGGATTCTATAATTCTAACTTAATTTTTTCCATCCCCTTCCCGTGAAAGCAAAGCATTTCCAAAACACTCAACCCTAACAGCCCCAGTTCCCAGCCTGCAGTTTCTCCCCCTCCCCACACCAATTAACACACACCTGTCTGATGGATTCAGCCACCAGGCACCCAACAATCATCTTCTCATTGGACACAAACAGGTAGGTTTTGGTCTTGGCTGGGCAGCTCAGGGTCACTTGCTTGAAGCCCAGCTCGTTGTCGACGATCTCCCGCACGTCTTCTGCCTGAAACAGAAGCAGGGATGAGTTAGGTCCCAGCATTCTTCAGCTCAGCATGAACCTCTCAGAAAGGGCTCATTTCCCCCAAATAATCCTCTGCTTACACGAGGTCAGGCTTTAGGAAGCTGCCCTAAAACCCTCAGCGCAGGGAGCGGGGTCAGGATGCGCGGCCACAGCAACCTGAGCTGCTGAAATCCCAAACCCAACGCCACGACCCCGAGAGCCGTGGGTGCCCCATCCCTGGGGGTGCCCTGGGAAGCCTGAGCTGGTGGGGGGCACCCAGCCCACAGCAGGAGGTTGGAAACAGATCATCCTGAAGATCCCTTCCAACCCAAACCATTCTGGGATTCCACGAAGCTGTGACCCCACTCTGCTCCTGTCGGCCCCGTGCGTGCCAAGCGCTGCACGACTCCGAACTGAGAAAGCTCAGGGATCTGAGCCACGAGAAAACCAACCCACAACACAACCCCCAAACCAAACAAACATGTACCTTCTTGACTGCGTATTTTGGGTCATCTGGAAGAATCAATACGATTTTCCCATCCCAGAACTCCGCCACAACTCGCTCTTTCTTCCAACCCTGCCACAGAGGAGGGAGGGGGGGGGAAAAAAAACACAAGTTTAGCAAGAGAGGAAGTGATTCAGTGAAGACCTCTGGCAGATGAAGCTGTAATCTGAACCACCTCAGCTTTCAGGAATCGAGTCAAGTCACATTCATCAAACTGACGAACACAGCTGCTGGCACTGCACAGGACTCAGGCTTTAAGCTCCCATCTGGCTGACAGAACACGCAGCTGTCTCGATTTAATACCTGGAGGATACACACCACTTCTGCCTCTCCCCAGAGGGTGGTGAGGCCCTGGCACGGGGCCCAGAGAGCTGGGGGTGCCCCAGCCCTGGGGGTGCTCAGGGCTGAGTGGGGCCCTGGGCAGCCTGAGCTGGTGGGGGGCACCCAGCCCGCAGCAGGGGGTCGGAACCAGATGATCTTTAAGGACCCTTCCAGCCCAAACCGTTCTGTGATTCTATGATTCACAGAATTAGAACTGAAGGGGTTGGAAGGGACCTCTAGAGAGCCAAAGCAGCTCCCAAGAGCAGGCCACACAGGTGGGTGTCCTGATGGGCCTGGAATATCTCCAGAGAAGGAGACTCCACCACCCCCCTGGGCAGCCTGTGCCAGTGCTGCACCGTGAAGAAGCTCTTACATTTATTTGTGTGGAACTTCCTCTGCTCCAGTTTGTGGCCATTTCCCCTTGTCCTGTCCCCATATAGCACTGAAGAGGCTGGCCAGGTCCTTCTGCCTCCAACACTTCAGATATTTACAGACATGGATCAGGTCCCCTCTCAGCCTTCTTNAAAGGGGAGCTCTAAGAGAGAGGGGGACAGGCTTTAGCAGGGCCTGTGGGGATAGGACAAGGGGGAAAGGCTGCAAACTGAAAGAGAGGGACTTTAGGTTGGATTTAAGGAAAAAGTTTTTGACAGTAAGGGTGGTGAGGCACTGGCACAGGCTGCCCAGAGAGGTGGTGGAAGCCCTGACCCTGGAGACGTTCAAGGTCAGGCTGGGGAGCTCTGAGCACCCTGATGGAGCTGTGGGTGTCCCTGTGCATTGCAGGGGAGTTGGACTAGATGATCTTTAAAGGTTCCCTCCAAGGATTCTATGACTCTTGCTTTTGTTAAACCTCATCAGGTTACGACATCACAGAAGGCCGCCAGGTGGCTCAGCACCGTTTCCCCTTGGTGAATGAGAATTTCCTCCTCCAATCCTTCTCCTGCATCCTTCAGAGAGGAGAACACAGCCGTGGCCTTACCACGTATCTGAGGGCCTCGAGGAACCTCTCGTGGTGCTGGATGTGCTGGGCTTCGTCCTCTGGGCTGGCAGCTGCATAGATCATGCCACAGGATTTGCAGACAACGGTACCAAAGTGCTTCTGCCCAGCGTCCTAGGGAGAAACAGAGCTGGGTCAGCACGGGCAACTAAAGCTCCAAAGCTCAAACCCACGCTTGGTTTAAGGAATGAGGTTAAGGATTGGTTACAGCAACAGTAATCAAAGATGAAACTATTTGCTTTCGTTTGAATTTAGGTAGAGGAGCACGAGCTTTTTGCTTATTTGCAGAATGTTGGAGACTACAGAGCAGCGTCAAGTCGTGACACAAAGAATGCCTTGTTGGGAGGGAGCCTTGGGGCAGATGGATCAGCAACGGGCTGAGCAAACAGTGTGAAAGAACACCACAAAACCAGAGGAAAACCACAGAGCCCTTTTTGCCAGTCACCTAAATTAAAAAAAAAAAAATAACCCAGTGTTTTCATAGCTCTGTTAGAACACGGGGAGGGGAAGAAGAGGAACTGAACAACTGGAGGTTGTTGTCCAAGCAGTGACATGAAATTAAGCCTCATTTATTAAGGATTTGTTTTATTTTCCTGTGCTGGCTGCTCCCCCTTCCCTGTGTCCCAGGGGGCGTCCCCTTGCCCTCAGCACCTGTCCCCTCCCCATCACAGCCCCAAGCAGAGGTGTCCTGGCTGGGCTGGAGCTCCTGGCCATGGTCAGGGCAGCAATGAGGGCAGGGGAAACGCTGCAGCTGTGCTCAGAGCAGGCCCTCACCTGGGTTTCCCTCTTCTGCATGGGCCAGTTTGCAGAAGACTCAAAAATTTGCATCTGCACATGCTCAGATTTGACAGAAAGCACCAAAAAGGGGCAGAAGAACAGCCAAAAATCAGCCCAGAAACCCTGCTCCCTCGGGAAAAAGGCTGGAAAAGTCATGGGTGTCACTAAGCCAGAAGAAATTCTTGCTGAGGGCTTATTTTTGGGGAACACACGTGTGTGATGGGTGTCCTGCCACTCACCACGCCGACCTCAGCCACCCCACTTGGCCACCCACCACTCAGAGCAGCCTTCCATCCTAACCAATTATCTCCTATGGCACACAGGCTTGACTGAGTTTATCCCTTTTTTTTTTTAAGATGATGTTCCATAAATCTCTTGAATTCTTCCACTGTAACAAGGTCTCAGTCCCAAGGAAGCCATCACGGTGCATTTCCCAGCGCAGTGATCGTTACAGTCACCACCACGTGGTTTGCTGGAGGTCTACAGGGAAGGAAATCTGCTTTTTGCTAAGCCTCAACGTGTCAGATTTCCTCACCCAACCCCTCCCGAGGGCCTGCTGTGCCCCGAGGGAGCCTTACAATGATCATCTGATCCTCGGAGTGCTTGCAGAGCTCTTTGGTCCTCTTGGCTTTCTGCAGGCTGGGAGGCATTTTCGCAGGTGGGCTGGATCCAAATGGAGAGCTCAGTTCATCCGACGGCCTGAAAACCATTCCAGAGAGACAGATGTCAGGGGGTGACTTCACACAAAGGTTAACTTTGCACATCACTCACCCAGGGCAGGGCTGTGACTTTTTTTTTTCTTACAGAACACCCCAAAACTGAGACACACCAAAGGGTTCTTAGCAGCTGTGGTGGCAGCTGCTTTTTGGGGGCTCTGAGCAGAACAGCAATTGCACAGCAGCGAAGAAACTCGTGATGAAGCACCCTCTCACCCCCCCAGCCATCCTATTTCCAGGATATTGGGGCATGGCCACCAGCTGAAACTCAGCAGCCCCTTGAACAGCCCAAGGGAGCCAGCAGAGAAGACAGCACCAGGTCCCCAAAGCATGGGAACTGGGGTGGAGAAATGTTATATCCATAAACCTACAGCTGTAGCCATGCACCTCAAAACATGCTTGGGGAGAACCCTCCCCCTAGTGCAGCTGTGAAGGAAGAGCTGAGCATCTGCCACACTCTGAGTCCCCAAAATGGAAGGAAAACTTCGGCTCTCTGGGGTAAAGCCACAGTCCTGGCAGGGGGCTGCAGCCACTGAGCAGTGCCACGAAGCTCAGCAGCAGCAGAGGGCATGGGAAAGCCCTCTGTGTGCTGAAATCACAGCCAGGACCCTGAGTCCTCACCAAAGATGTGAGTGGAAACCCCAGGACTGCCTCACTGCAGGGGTTTGTGACAGCCTCAGCAGATGGAAGGGCTCAGGGAGGCGAGCACAAAGGATGAACACAATTTCTGCAGCGTGGCACCAGGCAAGGCCAAGGGTCCTCCTCTGCCAGACTCAGCAGGAGAAGCATCCCCACCTGAGGGCACCTGACACAGCTGCAGGTGTTCCTGTCGTGTGGGGAAAGCTGACTACAAAGTGCACACAACAGCAGCATCACTCCCCCCTCCTAAAAAAATAGGAAACAAAATGAAAGGTTGATCTGCGATGACCTCCCAGGCATTTCCTCCAGGTTTTCATCGAGATGTTGAAGCTTTGGCTGAGAACCACTGAAATTTATCCTGAACTAGAACTCATTTAGCGATGCACCAAACAGTTGTATGGGTGTAGATGCTACGGAGAATTTCCAAAGCAGAAATTTCACATAGGAAAAGTTTGTGCTCATTGGCTTCCCCAGAGACAACTGCAAACCCGAGGCTGACGTGCAGTTAATCACTAACACCAGGATTTCCACATATTCCAGGGTTCCACTTGCACCATGGAAGGCATTTGAAAAGCCACATGAGGGAGGAAAGCAAATATTGCCATCAGATCTCACTTTCAACACTTCCCCGTGGCAGAGGGCTGCAGTAGCACGAGTTTTGGAAGGTTTATTTTGGCTGCTCTCAAAGTGATCCTGAGTTTTGGGGTCTGTGTGTGTCAATGCTCACAATTAAACCAGGCTCACAATGGTTTTGTTGTTAATAAAACACATCAAGTCGATTCGACGTGGAGGAGGGACCAGTAGCTCTGCTTCTTGCAGGGGAAAACAATTCTTTTTCCATTCGAAGTCTCAGAGTGTGGCAGAAATTAATTAGAAACGTTAATGAGAAGCACAGGCAGCAGTTAGCAGAGTTTTAGACCTTACCTTTAAGTAAAGTGGGAGGCACAGGGGCTGCAATTCAGCAAGGAGATCATGCATCTTACAGAACCCACAAGCAAACCTCACATGCTCGTGCCTCTATCTAGACTCAACATCAAATATTCACACCCAGTATTGGACACTGAGCAGAATCCTGAAAGACCCTCAGAACATGGGAGATGACAGATGAGAAGCAGATGCTTCTGTTGATCCTCACCCATTTTTGTTATCACTTCTGTCTTGTCTTTTGCACCTAGATCAAAAGGCAAACGTTGGAGCGTGCTGCTGCAGGAGAACTTTTTGGTTTTAACAACTGATGCGGTCACTGAGTTTTGCACCTCAGGGGATTTCTGTGCAGGATGCAGAGATTTTGGCCACTGTTAGCCCCTGCACTGTGCCTGGTACAAAAGCAGAACTGAGGAAGGGTCACTGCAGGAAAAAAAATATGATCCTGATGGCACAGAGAGGCCCATTGAGCACTGATTTTAAAAGCAAGGGTGTTGTAGGACACCAGCACAAGAGAGGGAAAGCAGCCTTTTGAAACTGTGGTTGCAAACAGCTTTGGTCAACTTTATCTTCCCAAAAAGTGCCTGCCCATCCCTGTGTGCCTTCCCACCACCATCCAGGGGGGGACCTGGAGCCCAGCTGGCCCAGCTCAGCACCAAGCTGACATTTCTCACGCTGCCTTAGTGCAAAACAGTGCAAAATGTTGTTTGCAAAACACAATTCTTCAACTGTGACAAAAATGCCCGTGTGGAGGCACCGCCGCCACCCAGACCAGGCAGTAAAATCATCAGCGTGATGTTTGCTAATTGTCTGCAGCCTAAGCCATGTGTACAAACCCCACCCTGCGTGGCAGTGCTACGCTTGGCAAACTGAGTGAAGACAATTTGCTTTGCAACATCAGAGGTGGCATTTTCGAGGGTCTGGCTGATGGGAGATGCTGATCTCTGGTGAGCAGCCTCAGCAGAAAGCCTGGAAGTTCCTGCTCCTTCTGGAAACTCCAGATAGAGAGATACAGAACACACTGAAATAACACCAATAGGGAAATAAAACCCCTCTGTGGGCCCAAACAACACTAAGGCTGTGCCCTTCTTAGTGATGTGCATCCCCTGAAACTGTCCCCTTTGCTCTGTTTTCTCCTGAACAAACGTTAAGAGGAAAATCATCACTTCCTTTTCTGTTTCTTAAGTCTGTCAGCTCAAAACCAGTGCAAACCCACAACTGAAATGTACTATGGGGAATGAGCAAACGTGGATTTCCTAATTTTCAGGCTGGCATCCACCTAAACCAGCACAACATTAATTTTTCATCTTCCCTTCAAAAGAAAATCCCCAAAACTTTGAGGGATTCTCTCTCTCGTTGCACTGCACCGAGACAGAAAGCTGAAGGACTGTTTTATATGCATATTTTAATTCTTATTCTGTAGAAATGACACTTGTGGTCACTTCTGGAGTTAGCAGAGATGAACGTACCTTTTCTTGCTGGCAGGGGGTGCACTGAATATGGGGTAGACGACAGCAGTTGAAGAGGCTGGAAAAGAAAAGTGAAAGGATTGTGGTTTGGAGTCATTTTTAGTTGCAAAATGTGTGGATACACGGGAAGAGAAGGAGGTGGGAAGTCACAGACTCACCACTGGGTTCCAGCACACCACCTGCAAGCTTCAGGGTGATTTAGCAGAGGTCATGTTGGTAAGGAAACTGAAGGAAATGATTACTTAGGAGCATTGTCCCTCGAGTAGAAACAGTTCAGGTGCTCAGCTGTTTTCTGCTCTCATGTATTTGTTAAAGGAGAAAGAATTCTCAATAATTACAGAAGCACAGGGGTGTACACAAGCAGGAAAGAGGCACTGACAGCCTCCAAAAAACACACTGAGAAGATGAATGTGATTCCAGGAACAGGACACAACAAAAAGTCTTCTTAATGTTAAAAGTGGAAAAGATCAGGAGCCACAGGGAAGGCATCAATAAATGATAAAAAGCCCTCAGCTTCCTAGAAACTCAGGATCTGAGAGGGGCTAAACACTTCTTGGGAAAGGCTCCAGCAGGCAAATCATGTCAGGCAGCTTGGGGGAAGGTGGTGGGATGGTTTTTAGACAGCTGGAGGAAAAGCCAACAGGAGTCTTTGGATAGAAAGGTGGAGATGAGATGAAGAAACGTGGCTGGCAGCACGCAGAGCAGGAGGCACAGGGCTGAAACGATGACCACCAAGAAAACAGAGTTTGGTGGTTCTAAAATTGAATCAATAAGCTCCCATGTGGAGCAAGTTTAAGGGGGGAAGCAGGGGAGGATCAGGAGTGCTGGCAACGTCCTCAAGGAGCAGATTAAGACCAGATGTGCTGGAAGAAGGGGAGTAAGAGACAAACATGTCTAAACCATGGGTTTTTCACTCACTGGAAATGTATGGAATCACGATGGGGATAGGAAGTGATGGGGAAAGCAAGCCAGGAAGATGAAGGACTGAAAGCAGAAACACCAAACTGCAAACTGATCTCTAGCTGGAAAGGCACAGAGCCAAGAAAGCATTCAGCAAAAGCAAGAGGAGGACCCAGAAGTGTCTGCTGCTCAGCAAGGCAACACGAAAACCATGTGATACGACAACACTGAGCTCAATGACGTGCTCAGGTCAGCAGGGAGTGAGCTGACATCAGAAAAGGGAATACAGGGAAAAAAGGAAGAGCCAGGAAACGAGGATCAAGCAACCTCACCTCCATTTCTGCAAACTTCCTGCCACACTTCAGGGCATATTTGGAATATGAGGCAGGAGGCTGAGGCCAATGCATTAGTTTGCCTTAATAATATAATATTTAAGCAAGATTTTCCTTTTGTTGTCTTCTTATTTCCAAGGGAAGAATAAATGTCTCAAAATTTATATATAATTTCTGAAAATCCCCTTATGCTAGTAAGGAAAGCTGGTAAACCAACCACAAAAAGAGGGGCAAAGCTGCCTGGGGAAAAAAAATATAATCACATTCCAATCATTATTGTCAGTAACTCACTGCCAAAAGAAGTAAAGAGTGGAGTGGCTGGAAAAGAGGGGATATCACCCCCATTTTTAAGAAGGGTAGAAATGATGAGCCAGGGAAGCACCAACCTGTCAGCCTCACCTCTGTGCTGGGGAAGATCACGGAGCAGATCCTCCTGGGGGCTGTGCTAAGGGACAAGGGAGAGGGAGGTGCTCTGAGACACCCAACATGGCTGCACCAAGGGCAAGTCCTGCCTGCCCAACCCAGTGGCCTTCTGTGACGGCGTGACTGCATCGCTGGGCAAGGGAAGAGCCACTGATGTCATCTGTCTGGACTGCAGCAAGGCCTTTGACACGGTCCCCCATGACATCCTTCTCTCCAAACTGGAAAGAGATGGATCTGATGGGTGGATTGTGGGATGGACAAGGCTGCAGGATGGAACCCAGAGAGGGGTGGGCAATGGCTCCATGTCTGGATGGAGATTCAGGGGTCAGTGCTGGGACCGACGCTCTTCACTGTCTTCACCAATGACAATGACAGGGAGACTGAGAGCACCCTCAGCAGTCTGGGGGTGGCACTGAGCTGTGTGGTGCAGCTGGCATGCCCAAGGGGTGGGATGCCATCCAGAGAGACCCACACAGCACCGAGCAGTGGGCCCAGGAGAACCTCACGAGGTTCAACAAAGCCGAGTGCAAGGTCTGCACCTGGGTCACAGCAACCCCTGCTACCAACACAAGCTGGGGATGGAAGGATGGAGCACAGCCCTGCCAAAAAGGACCTGGGGGTGCTGCTGGATGGCAGCTGACACGAGCCAGCAGTGTGCCCTCACAGCCCAGAAAGCCAACAGAATTCTGGGCTGCACCACCAGCAGCGTGGGCAGCAGGGAGAGGGAGGGGATCTGCCCCTCTGCTCTGTGCTGTGAGGCCTCACCTGGAGCCCTGCACCCAGAGGTGGGGTCCTCAGCACAGGAGGGACATGGAGGTGTGGGAGAGCATCCAGAGGAAGGCCACTAAAACAGTCCAGGGGATGGAAAACCCCTCCTATGAGGACAGGCTGAGAGCTGGGGGTGTGCAGCCTGGAGAAGAGAAGGCTCCAAGGTGACCTGAGAGTGGAATTCAATACCTAAAGGGGGGCTACGAGAAAGAGGGGGACAGGCTCTTTAGCAGGGTCTGTGGGGATAAGACGAGGAAGAATGGTTTCAAACTACAAGAGAGGAGATTTAGGTTGGATGTAAGGGAAAAAAAAAGCCCTTATAGTAAGGGTGGTGAAGCACTGGAACAGGCTGCCCAGAGAGGTGGTGGTAGCTCCATCCCTGGAGACATCCAGGGTCAGGCTGGGGGCTCTGAGCACCCTGATGGAGCTGTGGGTGTCCCTGCTCATTGCAGGGGAGTTGGACCAGCTGGCCTTGAAAGGTCCCTTCCAACTCTAAGGATTCTGTGATTCCCAGGTCACCATCAGGCATAAACAACACTGTGTGTACAACTTGGTAGCTCAAACCCAAAGTGTGTCCCAAGCACATTTCCAGTGGAGCATGCACCTCCCTGCAAGCTACACAGTGCTGCCAGGTGCATGGAGCTCTGTCTGGGAGGCTCCTACCAGGAAAGATGGGGCTCAGTCTGGAGAAAACAAGAAGTCAGGTGCCTGAGAATGAAGATTTAAAAAGAAAGCTGAAAAAAAATCAGGGTTACTTAATCCAAGAAGAAAAGAATAGGGAAAAAAATCATAATTTTCTAATAGTCAGTTCCCAAATTTCCCTGTGAAGGAGCTGTGCAGTAAAGCAAAGAGGAAAGATGAGTGAGACATCAGGAGAAAAAACTAATTGACACATTGCTTAATATTGAAACAGATTTGGAGGGGACTGCAGAGCCTCCATCATCACTGCCCACCTCCTCAGACACAGCCTGGTGGGAATCCAGCCAAGCTGATCCTTTGGGGCAAAAGTTATTCCATAAGAGTTTTAAAATCTGTTCCACCAACAGGAACAAAGCTCACAGACCAAGACAGGTGTAACCCAACTCACCTTGCTTATCCCCCTCACGTGGAGACTGGCTGGAAGGAGCAGCACCATCTGACTCACAGGCTGTGGGAGAACCATCGCCATCCTGGAAATCAAGACAAAACGTTGAGGGCAAAAAGCAAACTCCCCAGTTCTCAGGCAGCACTTACAGAACCACAGAGAACTCAAGCACCCTCCCCAACAAGGGCATTAATTGACATTACAAAGTGTCACCCATGGGTTTTGTTTCCATTCTCAGTGCCTGTGTGTGGCTGATTCACTCATCCCTGCATTTGTTTTCTGATTTCTTATTTTTGTTTTGTTTTTTTGCCCTAAACTCTGCCCTTTTCTGTACGACTCTGTTATTTCCCATCTCCTCAGGAACCCTAAAAAGGTCTCGAGCAGAACCTGAAACCAGGCCCAGGCTCAGCCTGCAGAGATTTTGCAGGAACAAAGCCCCCAAATTTCTTTCTCAAACACTGCATGCTTCTGATTCACCTCTGAGAAACAACTTGGCCAACTGCAATCACACCAGAATCAAATGCTTTCAAGTTATAATTTCATTTTTTTTTAACTGTGTGTGCAAGATTGGCTTGCAGAAGCTAACATTTGTGTTTTATTCATGCTGGGTAGTGAAAACACATTGACAATCCAGTCAGGAATGTGAGAGGGGTGCTAACAGTGCAGGTGAACAAAGCAGGCAACGAAGTGCCCCTTCTGCTCCTGCATTGCTTCCATAAAACAAAAAACAAAACCAAAAGCAGGGCACAAAGTGCAATGAAAGCCTGTGAACCTGCTCTGAGCCTGCATTTTGCTGCGTTCCACTGCCACCTTTCACAGCTAAGCAAGCTCCACATCCCAAGCTCAACAATTCCCTGGCAAATCATAAAATTGAAAGCGAGGCCTGGCAGGCATTTTCTTGTTGGCAGCAAGCTGAGCTCAGGGAGAAGTTGAACCGTTGCAGCTCTGCTGTGCACACTTGCAGGAAAATCACCTGTGTGTAAAAGCAAAGCTTCTAGATGAAGAACCAGGAGCATTTTCACTCCTAAGCTGCTTATGTTCTTCCCTGACACACTAAAAGGCCGCAGATCTTCAAGCACAAACCAGCTCTGAAAGCTTCAGCTGTAAAAGCACGAAGACCTGGGGGCTGACCCTTCCTTCCCTGGAGCTGCTGAGCCAGCCCACGGGGCTCCAGCTGAAAAACAACCCCTGGGAGGTGAGCACAGAGCCCAAAGCACCACCTGGAGCCCAGCTCGGGCTGCACCAGCGAAAATTTCTACATGATGACACCCCAGGAAGAGCTGTGCTTTCTCTGTGCCATTATTTCACTGGGGAAAAGCACAAAAAAATCAAGGAGCACAACCCTCAGGAGTGCCTCTTTCGTGCAGCTTCGAGCAGGGGAAGCTTTGAAGAGATTCACTTGGGAAAATGTGTGGGCTGCACCTCTACACAGCTCAGCAGGGCCCCAGCTGCTTTTTGTAGCATTAATTAAAAAAAAGGAGAAAAAAAACTGTGTTTAAATGGTTGTCAGCTTTGCTTTTTAGCACGGAAGAGAAAGGCCACCACAAATGGAGCATTTCACTGCGACAGAGAGGGAGGATGAGGAGTTGCTGGAGTTTCACCACTGTTTTATGCCCTCAGAAAGCAGGACTAAAGCTGCAAAACTTTCCCTGGGTGAAACCTAGTGATGCCTGGAACCAAACACCCCGTGTCTGGATCGCTGCAGGATGAGTTTGGTCACCTGAACACGAGCCAGGCCCCTGGCACCTCGACTCACCCCGTCCTCTGCATCGCTGTCTCCTGCAGCTGCAGCCTTGGAGGGACAGAGGGCAACGCCAGAGCTGCTCCCATTTTTTTGCAGAGATGTTTTTCCTTCATGTGCTGAGCTTCTCTCTTGATTTACACCACGTGGAAAGCTCTCCCTGCTCTCCTTTTCTTTCTCCTGAGGCATCGAAATGCCTCCCAGCAAACCCTCTGCCTCCACGCTTCTGTTTGCATTGGAATACTGGGACCTGGGGGCTGCCCCAGCTCTGTGTTCATGCACAGAGCTCTGGACAGAGGCAGCCTCTAGCACAGGGGGTTTTTTAGAGTGGGATTTCTTCCTGGCTGAAAAGAAAGCAGCTCCGGCCTGAAGCTTCAGAGCCGGTTTAACTGTCATGCTGAGGACTCTGAAGGGTGCATCCATCTTCTTCTTAATTAAGCAAGGAGTGTTCTCCTTCCCAGCACTTGATTTTCCAGGGGGTGCATCTGCCTTTGCCTTCTTGAGGGTTTTGGGGACAGCTTTGCCATGCTTGGAACTTGCTGCAGGCCTGGCTGCCTTGGAGCTCACGTTCCTGCTGAAGTTCACGTTCACCTTCCCAGTCCTGCTGGCAGCTGGGGGACTTTCATGGTCGGTCCTCTCTTTAAAAAAGCTGCTCTCACTCAGCTGCTTCCTCTCTACCAGAGTGAGGTATCGCTTCTCCTTGCTGTAAAAAGACACCACGGGCACCGTGGGCTTGTAGGAGGCGGCAGGTTTAGGGGACAGCTCTGTGGAAAAGCCCCTCTGTGCAGTGCTGGGGACACTGGTGGCCTGCAGAGGTGACACTTCCAGCCTCCTCAGGGCTGCTGGCTTGGCAGGGACAGCCCCGTCCTCATCCCTGGAGCCAGGTGACCGCTTGATCTGAGAAGCCAAGCAGTGATTTCTCGGTTTCTGGAGAGGAGAGGAACCTTCAGCAAAACCCACCATCCTTCTTTTCACGGGAGTCTCAAAGGCTGAGGATGCTCTGTAAAAACAACGACAAAGGAAAACATCACCCCTGCTATTGGCAGCTTTTCAGCTCTTCTTTTGCTTAAATAACACTTCAGCTTCACCCAGCCTGTGGTAGGAAATGCCCCTTTGCACACACATCAAACAAAGACCTAAACCTGTCCCTCTGCTCTCCACATTTTTCAGAAAACAAATCCATTTCCCACGTTAAAGCACACAGAAACGACAGTCAGTTTGCTTTCTGGAATGCTCCTGATGGGATCAGTGCTACAAGAGCTGATAAAGATGGCAGGGGGAAACAAAAAAACCAAAAATATTTTGCACTGCTGAAGTCTCCCACCCAGAGAGATTTCAGAATCTAAAACATTCTCAGGGCTGCACTCAGAGCTTTGAACCTTTTGGCCCAAAGGGGATTCCCGTGTACACAAAGGGCACATTCAGCTCTTGGTGGCTGAAAGGCATTTGCTTGGGTGTAGATATTTGCTGAGGAAACGCCTCACTATCTCAGGAATTTGTCCTTCTAATTCAGACACAAAACTTCACTCCGTGACCCCTGGGGGTCCCGTCCATTTTGGGATATTCTGTGGCTCTCTGATGATTTGTGCAGAATTTTTAAGGATTTTTGTAGAATTTTAAAAGTATTTCTCCACTGTAAATCAAAATCTTTACCGATGGAAAAAGATTGAAACTGCACCACCAAGGAATGTAAACATCAATTTTGTTTCTCAGGCTCCCAAACAATTTTTTTTTTTAGGTTTCTGGTGGTTTTGTGACCTCCTTAGGGCTAGGTCTGTGTGTGAATGCCATGCAGCAGGACTTGAAAAAGGCCAAGACATCTTTTTTTTAAGGGAAAAAGCTCCAGTGGAAGGCCATGCAACCTGCCAACAGGACCACAGGGCTTGGAAGGAAGCTCTGGAGATCACCCAGCCCAACCCTCCTGGCTCTGCAGAGTCCCAGGTCAGCGTGAGGGCTTCTTCTCACTTCTCATTCCATGCTGCAGATGGGAGTTTTAGTTTCAGGCTCCCTATAGGGTGGCTGAAAGCTCTCAGTATAACATGAAGTGCTTTAAGTCATCAAATAATAAACATTGCCTGATGCTGCTGCATTGCTGGAAGACTTCTGTGGGTTTTTTTCCACTTTACACGTGGTACCCAGAGAAAAAGTGGATGTCCCAACCCTGGGGACACTCAGGTCAGGCTGGGAGGGCTCTGAGCACCCTGATGGAGCTGTGGGTGTCCCTGTGCACTGCAGTGGGACCAGGTGGCCTTCAGAGGTCCCTTCCAACTCAAACAGCTCCGTGATTCTACATTAAAACTCCTGAGGATGTTACCCATCAGATTTATTCTATCTTCAGCAACACATGAAGCTGTTTGTATTAGGGGAAAAAAAGATAAAAAGACATTTGTGAAGATTTTACATACTTCTCAGTGGGGCTGTGGTTCCTCTTCTGAGGGGAAGCTGCCATGTCTTCAGCACAGCACCTGCAGGAAAGTAATTATAGCAGGGTGAAACTGATTGCTGGTTAACGAGGGGTTAATGAAGGAAGAGGAGCTGGATGGAAGCAGCTCAGGCACCAGAATTACGTCAGCTGTGTTTAGGGGAGCAACCACAGAATCATCACAGAGTGGTTGGGTTGGAAGGGACCCCAAGGATCACCAAATTCCAACCCCCCTGCTGCAGGGGTTCACTCAGGTGGACCCAGCCTGGGTCAAGTTGCCCAGGGCCCCATCCAACCTGGCCCTGGGCACATCCAGGGTTGGGGCAGCCACAACCTCTCTGGGCAGCTGTGCCAGCCCCTCACCACTTTCTCAGTGAAGAACTTCCCCCTGACATCCAATCTAAACCTCCCTTCAGCTTCAAACCATTCCCCCTCGTCCTATCGCTGTCTGCCCTTGTGAAAAGTTCATCTCCCTGCTGTTTACAATCTCCCTTTAAATCCTGGCAGGCTGCAGTGAGGTCTCCCTGCAGCCTTCTTTTCTCCTGAACACCCCCAGCTCCCTCAGCCTGTCCTTGTAGGGGAGGTGCTCCATGCTCTGAGCATCTTTGGGGCCTCCTCTGACCCCTCTCCAACAGCCCCACATCTTTTCTATATTGGGGCCCCTGGACACAGGACTGCAGATGGGGCCTCACGAGGGCAGGGTAGAGAGGGACAATCCCTCCCCTGCCCCACTGTCACCCCATAGCTGGTGCAGCCCAGGATACCATTGGCTTTCAGCCCCAGTGCTGCCCCATGTTCAGCTGTTCACCCACCAGGACCCGCAGGTCCTTCTCTGCAGGAGTTCTCCTCCCATTCTGCATCTACCCCTGGCATTACCCCGACCCCAAGCGCAGCACTTTGCTGTGTGGAACCTCCTGAGGTTCCCTTGGGTCCACCTTTGGAGTCTGTCCACGTCCCTCTGGATGGATCTCTTCCTTCTGCTGCATCAACTGCACCACTCAGCTTGGAGCCACCATGAGAGGATCCACGAGAGAACCACAAGGCCCAGCACAGCCAAGTGGGAGGCAGTGGGTTGGGGTCACCCAGATAGGAGCACAGAGTGGAGAACCCCACTTCTGCCAGGGTCCCCCACCTCACCCTCCTCCCTAAATTGGAGAGAGATGGGGTCGAAGGTCGGGCCATTCGGTGCAGAAGGGATTGGTTGGGTGCTCACAGCTTTGGGTCGTGGCCAATGGCTCTGGGGATCCTTTGGTGGATCCAGAATTGGGGGGATGGCAGCAGCCAGAGGGCTGGGCTCCAGGTTTCTATGGATGATCTGGTGCATTAGGAATCCCCTGGAAGGTCCCAGCTGGGCTCCAGGTTTCTAGGGATGATCTGGTGCATTAGGAATCCCCTGGAAGGTCCCAGCTGGGCTCCAGGTTTCTAGGGATGATCTGGTGCATTAGGAATCCCCTGGAAGGTCCCAGCTGGGCTCCAGGTTTCTAGGGATGATCTGGTGCATTAGGAATCCCCTGGAAGGTCCCAGCTGGGCTCCAGGTTTCTAGGGATGATCTGGTGCATTAGGAATCCCCTGGAAGGTCCCAGCTGGGCTCCAGGTTTCTAGGGATGATCTGGTGCATTAGGAATCCCCTGGAAGGTCCCAGCTGGGCTCCAGGTTTCTAGGGATGATCTGGTGCATTAGGAATCCCCTGGAAGGTCCCAGCTGGGCTCCAGGTTTCTAGGGATGATCTGGTGCATTAGGAATCCCCTGGAAGGTCCCAGCTGGGCTCCAGGTTTCTAGGGATGATCTGGTGCATTAGGAATCCCCTGGAAGGTCCCAGCTGGGCTCCAGGTTTCTAGGGATGATCTGGTGCATTAGGAATCCCCTGGAAGGTCCCAGCTGGGCTCCAGGTTCCCGTGTCCAGGTGCAGGCCGGTGCCGAGCGCTGTCCCCCTGGGGCCCAGCCTGGGGCCGGGGCTCTCCAACACCTTCCCCAATGGCACCGATGGTGGGACTGAGCCCACCCTCAGCCGTCTGCAGCCGACACAACAGCAGGGACCCGAGCAGAGGGACACGGACAGGCTCCCAAGGTGAGAATCCCATGAGGTTCCACACAGCAAAGCGCTGTGCTTGGGCTGAGGTAATCCCGGGGGTAGATACAGACTGGGAGCAGAACTCCTGCCGAGAAGGACCTGGGGGTCCTGGTAGGTGAACATCCTTTCCTCAGAGGGCGGTGAGGCCCTGGCACGGGGCCCACAGAGCTGCGGGTGCCCCATCCCTGGGGGTGCCCAGGCCCCTTTCAACCCCACCGTTCTGTGATCCCTCGGTTCATACCCTACCCGGGACAATTACACCCTCAGCCCCCTTTCCACAACGGGGTGGGATCGCTCCGAACGCGCCCCGCGTCCCAGCGCAGCCCCGCGCCCGCCCCGCTCCCCCTCACCTCAGCGCCGCCTCAGCCGCCAACGGTCCCGNCACCCGCCACTAGCTTCCCAGCCAATGAGATGGCTAGCCCCGCCCGCTGAGAGAAACTCCAACTCCCAGCGTGCCTCGCGAGTACAGAGCCGCCTCCGAGCACGGAGGGCGCGCGGAGGCTGCTGGGAGCTGTAGTTCGTGGTGCACGCCTCGGCGCAGCGCTCTTCCTTCCACAGCGCTCCCGCGGAGGTGCTCAGAGTTCGGCTGAGGAACATCATGGAGAGCAATGTACAAAAATTGAAGTAGCGAGGGCTGATCGGGCTGTGGGGGCCCTTCTGTGGAGCTGCGACCCCGCAGACGCCTCAAAACACTGCGATGGCCGCCAGCACACGCTCAGAAAAAATAAAAATAAAAATAAAAATAAAAATAAAAATAAAATAAAATAAAGCAAACCGCACCCTCAGCCCTGACGCTACGGCGCCTCAGGCCGCCAGGAGACGCTCCGCGCATGCGCACATGGCACGGCGCAGTGGAGCGGTGCAGATCTGCTCATGCGCTGTGTGGCCTGCCAGCACCCTCAGGGCGAAGGGCGCATGCGCCTAATCCCTTGTCCAATCACGTGCTGTAAATTTCACTCATGCGCAAAATGCATTCTGGCTTCAGCGCCAGGAGAATCAGCGCATGCGCATAGAGAGAAAAAGCGCGATGGTGCCGTAGTGCGCTTGCGGCTCCGCGCCGCGCGCATGCGCGCTACTCCCTTCCGGCTCCCGTCGCTCAGGGGCGGGCGGAGAGGGCAGCGGGAGCCGCGCGGAGCCCGGGGCCGCGGCGGCGCGATGGTGTTTTACTTCACCTCCAGCGGTGAGTGCGGGGCTGGGGGGGAACCCAGGAGCTCGGGGTGCCCCGGGCTGGGGCCTCTCGGTGATGGCGCCCGAGCTGTGAGGCTCGGTGGCGGCGTGGAGCGCTGAGGGAGCGTCACAGAGCGGCGGGCGGGGCCTCGCGGCCCCCTCAGAGCAGAGGGGCCGGAGCCCTCCCTGCCCCGCTGCCGCCCCTCGGCTGGTGCGGCCCAGGATACCGCTGGCTTCAGCCCCAGTGCTGCCTCATGTTCAGCTGCTCACCCACCAGGACCCCCAGGTCCTTCTCGGCAGGAGTTCTGCTCCCAGTCTGTATCTACCCCCGGGATTACCTCAGCCCAAGCACAGCGCTTTGCTGTGTGGAACCTCATGGGATTCTCACCTTGGGAGCCTGTCCGTGTCCCTCTGCTCGGGTCCCTGCTGTTGTGTCGGCTGCAGACGGCTGAGGGTGGGCTCAGTCCCACCATCGGTGCCATTGGGGAAGGTGTTGGAGAGCCCCGGCCCCAGGCTGGGCCCCAGGGGGACAGCGCTCGGCACCGGCCTGCACCTGGACACGGGAACCTGGAGCCCAGCTGGGACCTTCCAGGGGATTCCTAATGCACCAGATCATCCACAGAAACCTGGAGCCCAGCTGGGACCTTCCCGGGGATTCCTAATCCCCCAGATCATCCATAGAAACCTGGAGCACAGCCCTCTGGCTGCTGCCATCCCCCCAGTTCTGGATCCACCAAAGGATCCCCAGAGCCATTGGCCACGACCCAAAGCTGTGAGCACCCAGCCAATCCCTTCTGCACCGAATGGCCCGACCTTCGACCCCATCTCTCTCCAATTTAGGGAGGAGGGTGAGGTGGGGGACCCTGGGTCAGGTAGGGCCAGGCAGGTGACATCGTTGTCCTTCCTTTGCCCACCAGTGCTGTCACTCTGGCTTTGAAGGCCACCAGGAGGCTCAGGCACGCCCCCCCCTTGGTGCACCCCAATGGATCACCTCTTGGCCTCTCCTGCCTCACTCTAGAGCTTTTCCAGCTGGAACTAGGACAAAATTCCCATCAGTTCTTCCAGTTTTTGGAATTCCCATTGCTTTGCACGTTCAGAAATGAAAGAGAACGCTCGGGTAGAGGCACTCACACAAACACAACTGGAAATGTGGAGAATCCATGGGTGATACATGATGCGTCGTGGTCCTTTAGGGATCCCTTTTTCCAGGAGGGGGTTTTCCTCCCTCTGGAATCACAGAGCAAGAAAGAAGGGAGCGAAGAGCCCCTGCAGTTCAGGTTAATACACAGTTTTCCATACCAGAATTTAATCAATGAATGGCTGCCTCAGTCAATTTCCTGTCATTTCAGTGCAAAAATTNCCAAGGGAAGGCTCAGTGCTGCTTCAGACACCCCTCAGATAATCCTGGGCTCCTTCAGGTTGGAAAAGACCACTGAGNGTCAATTTCCTGTCATTTCAGTGCAAAAATTGAGGAAATGTGGCAAAGGCAGCGCTGGAGGATGCGGCAGGGAGGAGCAGAACTGGCATTTTGATTCTTCTGTCTGGAGACTTTTGGATGAATGCATCTTGGGGAGATTTTTTGCACTTGGGACAGCTTTGTGCAGGTTACACTTACACAGTCCTGGGTTGGTCGGTTGTGTTCACTGTAAAATAAAAACGTGGCACCATTTAAGTGTGAGCACTCAGCTTGGAGTCGTGAATTTTAGGGTCGCCAGGGTGCAGCCTGCGATGAAAAGAGGTGGGTGCCCCATCCCTGGGGGGGCTCTGAGCACCCTGATGGGGCTGTGGGTGTCCCTGCAGGTGGCCTTCAGAGGTCCCTTCCAAGCCAACCCCTTCTGTGATGACCTCTCTAAGTCCCTGTGTGTTTTTTACCACCTGCCCACTGTTTTCAGCCCTACAGATGAAGCTCCTTAATGAGAAGCCCGTGGCACCCTCCTGCTCCCCAGCCAAGGGAAGGCTCAGTGCTGCTTCAGACACCCCTCAGATAATCCTGGGCTCCTTCAGGTTGGAAAAGACCACTGAGATCATCAGCTCCAAGTGTTCAAAAGCAAACGGAGCTGTCACCTTTCTGCAGGTGAGGATTCAGGCTCCAGCTGCCCTTCCTCACCCTTGGGATGGGGACAGAGGCTGCAGCAGGGAGCAGATTGAACCCTGCTGGTGGTGTAACCCATCTCCTGTACCTTCCAGTGATGCTTTTAGAGGGGATTTTTGGTGGCTTGTGAGCACAGCAGGGGACACAGTGAGAAAACTGCCTGTGTTGCACTGCTGTGTGTTCAACCCCTTAAGCTGGACTTCATCCCAGTGGTCTTTTCCAACCTTGGTGATTCTATCACGCGTTCTGCTGGGCTCTGGCAGCGTCCTCCCACCCTTTTTGCTGTGTTTTCATGGAATCATCACTTCTAACTTCATTTCTGAGCATTTAATTTTACATTTCTGGGCAGTGCCAGTGCTCACGACGATGTCACGTTCTCTACCTGTGTGTCCAGGGTGGATTTTTTTCACTCTAACTCCCACAGACGTCACACTTCCATAGATTTCCATTTCTTATTACCTGATATCACTAAAATAGCAAGGGGTTTCCCTTGAAAACATCGTGTGGCTCCAAATCCTAAAATTGGACACCACGTTCTCCTTGGATGCTTTCTGGGGACAGGTTTTCCAATTTGCTCTCAGCAATCTTTCGTGCTGAAGTCGATCCTGGTTGATGGCAGTCAGATTTCAGTGCAGCACCACAGCAATTCCTGGATAAAAGTGGCAAAGAGACCTCTCTGCAAACGCCCATGGAGTTCACAGCAGCTGCCAAGCAATCTCTCCAGCCCCAGGGAGGGATGTGGCACTCAGGAAACACCTCACTGTGATTTCTTGGAGCGGGGTCAACGTGTTGCTCCTTCCTTGCAGGGTTTATCCAAACCCTTTTTGACTTATTTTCCTCTTTTCTCTTCCCTCAGTGGTTCCTACTGTTTACACCATCTACATGGGGAAAGATAAGTATGAAAGTAAGTATGAAAGTGTGCTGATGTCTGTGGCAACGTGCCGGGGGGTTAGGGTTAGATTTGGGGTTATTTTACGTTGCCTGATGGCTTTCTGCAGACCAGCCTCCCCCTTCCCTGCTCAGTGTTGTTCCTCTCTCCATTCCTGTGCCCGTCCTGCCCCTCCAGGTGGGGGTCCTGGTTCTCCTGCATCCCCCACCTCCGCAGCAGGAGCTGATGTGTTACTCAGAGCAGCGTTAAACCCTTTTCTGCCCCCGTTCAGCCCCCAGGCTCTGGCTGATAAGGGCTGATGGCTGCTCTTCTCCCTCTTGGTGTGTTGGTGGTGAGGTCCTGGCCTTTGCTCATCGATACTTTTCTTCTTGCAGATGAAGACCTGATAAAGTACGGCTGGCCTGAAGACATCTGGTGCGTGCTGCAGCTCTGTGCATGCCGTGTTTTAAAGCAGATCACTCCTCCTGGTGCCACTGAGTCAAGTGACTCCAGCCCCACTCCTCCTGCACTGCAGAGTCCCCCTTTTCCCGTTGAGAAATCGAATTATTTTCTTACTGTTACGTAGATGTTGTTTCAATTAAGAATCCTGTGGAAAAAAGGAGGGCAGGGGTGCTATTCCCTGCACTGCTTTGATTCCAAGCCCTGCTTTCATCCTGCCTTTCACCCAGAGGATTCTTAGCCCTGGATGAAGCTCACCTGACAGCACTGAGAATAACACACGTTCTCTTCAGGTTTGGATATTTGGAAAAATTTCTTCTCTGGAAGAGGCTGCCCAGGGAAATGGAGGAGTCACCATCCCTGGAGATGTTCCAGAACCGTGGAGATGTGGCACCTGGGGACGTGGCTCAGTGGGGATGGGCTGGGTTGGACTTGATCTTGGAGGTCTTTTCCAACCTTAATGATTCTGTGAAGATTTTGACGTTTTGGTTCCTGCACACGCTGTGGTCAGGTGGCAGGAGGAAGCACTCCCCACGTGGGTTGGTTTTATGGGTTGGTTTTGGCTCACAAGATCTCATCAGAAGAGAAAAACGAGAGCAGGGGAGTTCTCACTGCTGACAGCAGCGCTCGGTGGCACCTGGGCTGGCTCAGCCAAGTTTTTCTCCACTGGTCAGGTCTGTGAGATGTTCCTGAAGGAGCAAGCTGCCCTCCAGGCTCCACCAGCTTCCAACAAGAATCACCACTGGGATTGCACTCCTCGTTGCTCGTGGTGCCAGGATGAGCTGGGGCATCTGGGTGGAGCTGGAGCTGTCACCCCTGCTCTGCCCACCCTCTGCAGGGGATGTTTCATCAGCAGGAATCCAGCTGGCACAGGGATCTTTTTCCTTCCCTAGCAGAAGAGATTTTATTTCAGCTGAGTAGCACAGTATCAGTATCACAGGAATTTTCCCTCTCGTTTGTCCTTTCACTGGATAATTTAGGATGTGTCTACACTTACTCAGGAGTGACCTTGAGATTCATCCTCAAACTGCCCGAGCCATGGCAATCTTTTCCCATCTCTTTTTGTATTTTGTAGCCCCCACCAGTCTGCAGCTCCCACCAACATCACCCACGTTGCATGGCTCCCCCAATGCCACCTCCCCAAAACATTGCAGCTCCTCCTGTGGAGCTCTCCTGGGAGCTGTTCCCCAACCCCTGAGGTGTGTTTCTGTGCCCCCAGCCATGTCTCCTACCCCTGAGATGTGTTTCTGTGCCCCCAGCCGTGTCTCATACCCCTGAGATGTGTTTGTGCTCAGCACAGTTCCGGTGGAATGAGAGCAGGAGGCTCAGAAGGGAGAGTTTGTGTTGGGTTTGTGGTCCTGCAGCAGGGAGGCAAAACGTGCTCCATCCAATAGAAAATGGTAAAAAAGGGTGAGAGGTGATGGAACATCCATTCTACAGCTTCATCCTTGGAATTTAAAGAGAGTTGGAGGGAGCAGTGATCAGGACAGGGGCTTCAAAATAGGTGGCTTTGGTCAAAGCACTCCAAGCAGAGTGCCTTGGGTGTACAGGTACACCCTGAACGTGTCTGTGGTTTCCTTTTGTCCATGGAGAAGCTGCTCAGTCACTTGTTAGGCAGTAATCTTCTTTCAGAACGTGACTGCCATCTCTTACCTCCTGCTAAATGTGTTTTTTTTTGTTTTTGATTCTGCAGGTTCCACGTGGATAAGCTCTCATCTGCACACGTGTATCTCCGGTTGCACAAGGTAAACCTGGGGCACGTGTTGAAAAAACCTGAAATACACAAACCACCCCAGTCAGCTGCTCCCAAAGGGTGCAGGTAGCCACACCCATGGGACTTAACAGCCTTACACCAAATAATCCATCACCAAATAGCGCTGAGAGGGCTGTAATGAACAAATGGTTTCAGACCTGGCACTGAGAGCGTCTCTGGGAGAGCACCCTGGAGAAAAACTGGGTGCCAGTCTCACCCTGGGTGTGTTTGCAGGGCATCATGCCTTCTTCCAGGCCGTGGTGGGCCTCCATGTGCTCCTCACTCCCCAAAGCCCCTTCTCACCTGCCCAGCTGACTTTGTTTTCTCTCTCACAGGGGCAGACAGTGGATGACATCCCGAAGGAGGTGTTGATAGACTGTGCCCACCTCGTGAAGGCCAACAGCATTCAGGGTAAGGCTGCTTCCTGGCAGCTCTTGGGGCTGGGTGTAATTGTGGTGGCTGTTTTCTGAGCCAAAGCTGTGTGTTTTGGATCAAGCCCTTGCAAAACTTCTGCTCTCTGGCTCTCTGTGCCTGCTGCTCTCACGGGAAGCAGATGTCACTCACAGCTGCTGGGGCTGCCTGTGCGTAGGGAGGGGTTTAAAAGCTCTGAAATTCCTGTTTGTGCCTCCGTGCTGCTGCCTGAGCCCCGCAGGCTCTTCTCTCCCAGCACCTCGGGGCCCCCTTCCATAGCCAGCACTCTTCTGGCAAGGACAGCTTCCACCTGGAGCTGGTTAGCACTGCGCTCGTGTTGCTGCAGCCAGCGATGTCGTGGGGTTCTCCTGTTTCACTGCAACACTGCAAGGACTTCTCCTTTTTCTTTTCTCGCCTCGTTAGCGGTGTTTGTGACAAGGAATCAATGTCAGCGTTCACCCTAAAGGCTTTAAGAGAGGCTGGAAATGTTGCTCTGCTTTCTCTCTGCCCTCCTTCCTAGGTTGCAAGATGAACAACGTCAACGTGGTGTACACGCCCTGGACTAACCTGAAGAAGACTGCAGACATGGACGTGGGGCAGATTGGCTTCCACAGGCAGAAGGACGTGAGTGTTTGCTGCGAGGGTGACCTGGGGGCAGGCCCGCAGCACTTGGGTGGATTCTCTCAGCATTTCACCTACAGGAAGGGCATCATCAGGGCCTCACCAGGCTGTGCTGTGAGTTTATCTCTGCTGAAATCATCTCTGATTACAGCTGAGTCAGTCTGGGTCAGCTCAGGAGCGCTGATGTGATCAGAAGGGCTCAGGCCTGAGCTTGCTGTGCACTGAGGTGTCCATCACTGCCGTGGCTTTGCTGCCTTCTGCTTTGGGCAGCGTCTCTCACCCCAGTGCCACCTCTGGATTTGTGAAACCTGGTAGCAGAGCTTTGCTGTGGGCTCAGTCCAATGCACAGAGCTGCTCCCAACCCTGAGTTAGTGCCCTCAAATAAATCCCCCAAATAATTGGGAGCAGATTGCCCAGGGAAGCTGAGGATGCCCCATCCCTGGAGGTGCTCAGAGCCAGGCTGGATGGGCCCTGGGCAGCTGAGCTGGTGGCTGGCAACCAGCCCATGGCAGGGGGCTTCAGCTAGGTGATCTTTAAGGACCCTTCCACCCTCAGCTGTTCTCTGATTCTCTATGTGACAATGTTATGCTGTGTGGCTTGGCTGCTGGGATAGAAATCTCTTTAGAGATGAAACTGATTAAAACAAACCCACACCAGGGCAGGAAATGCAGAAATACCTTAAAAACTCCAGAGCAAGCAGCATGTGAGTTTCTCTTCCCCAAACACTCTGCAGGAACCTGCTGCCACCTCCTCTTTTTTTTGTTTTTTTGTCTCTTGGCTGCTGTGTTAAGGCATGTGCCAAGAGGCTGAATTAGTCACGCTGACGTACTCAGCAGAGCTCCTGCTCGTTGGTTCTGTGCCCCTGAGTGCTGGGAGTGGGCCTCCTCCCCCTGTTACACAACAGGCCTTGGACAGGCCAAGGTGGCAGCGAGTTTTTTTTTTATTTTTTATTTTTTTTGCTGGGATTCAGCGGAAATGGGATGTTTGCTTGCCGTCGTGCCAGATTTAAAGGGTTTTGTTTTTTCTAAGGATCATGGTTGTTTGCACTCCCAAGGTGAAAATGCTGACGGTGGAGAAGAAGGTGAACGAGATCCTGAACCGACTGGAGAAAACCAAAGTGGAACGTTTCCCAGACCTGGCTGCTGAGAAGGAAGCCCGAGACAGAGAGGAGAGGAACGAGAAGAAAGCTCAGATCCAAGAGATGAAGCGGAAGGAGAAGGAAGAGATGAAGAAGAAGAAAGAGCTGGAAGAGCTGAGGTAACACCATCGAGGGCAGCGCTGAGCTCCTGCAGTTCTCATCAGCGCTGGGGGAGTCATGGGTCAGCAATTCCTGTTCAGCAGTTGGCCCAGCATTGCTCCGTGTTCAGCTGACCTGCTCTGGCACAGATGTCTGCATGGCCCGCTGGTTCCCTTTGTCTTGACAATAAAAGCAGTTTCCCCCCATTTTTCCTGCAATCAACCTGGATGTTTTAAGCCATTGTGAAAAGGAAGGACGGTGGCTTTTGAAATCTGGCCCTGACTTGGGTGAAATTGGGCAAGGCTCTTCTCTCTGTCTGTGGGATGGGAGAGGCCTCGTTGCTTTCCAGCTCTGTGTGAGCCCTGGAAGGCACTGAGCCGTGGGCAGAGTTGTTCAGCTGCCTGTGGCTGCTGTTAATGAATCGTGGGATTCCTCAGCTTCCCTCCGTGAGCAATGGCATGCTCCTTTAAACAGAGAATGAGATTTGAAAATGTCGTTTTGACCTTCTTGTCAGCCAAGTGCCAAACCTGTAGCAACACGAGGGAGCTCGTTCCTCCTTCCTGCCTGCCCTGCACAGAGCTGGCCGTGCCAGCTGGCCCCAGGGCTTTGCTTTAAAGCCTGGGAGAGAGTTCCCTGGAGTCAGCTGTATTTATATGTGAGTGATAGTGAGCCTGGAATTTGAAAAACTCCAGGCTTTGACACGTGCAGAGATCGTAACGAAGGGCTCAGGGAAGCAAACTGAGCCCCAGCAGGCTCTGCCCTCCTGACCAGCCTTCCCCATCCCCCAAGAGGAAGGATTTTCTGGCTCCTGGTATTACCTAGCTGATGGTTTCTGAACAGGGCTGCGGAGAATGAGTCTGCATAGCATCTTTGCTTTCTCCAGGTGTTTTAAATACCCAAAGAAGATTAAATAAGGAAATACGGGTCTAGCCTCTGAGTTCAGAAGGGAAAAATTGCTTTTCTGACACTTGATCCTGTTTTATCCAAACGCTTCTGTTGGTGGGGTTTGAAAATTAATCATGTAAGACAATCTGATTTCCCTTCCAGGAGCTACTCGTCGTTAATGAAGGCTGAGAACATGTCCTCCAATCAGGTAAGGGCTGAGTGATGCCCACAGAAACCTCTCAGAGGGCTGGGATTCGACGCAGGGCTGCGATGGTTTCGGTGGCTCCTGCATGACAGAGCACATCTCCGTTGTCCCTTCTCGTTGAGGGACACTGCCACTGTCCTTGGCTTGCTGAGAGGGCCCCGTGGCTTTTTTGTCACCCAAATGGAGCCTGTGCTGCTGGGAATGTGCACAGAGCCCTCCAGTCCCCTTCCCACCTGAGGGAAGGAGAGCTTCAAGCTTGGAGCTGCTTGGGCATCACCTGGCTGGGGAGCAGAAGGGGCTTCCTCACGGCAGAGACCTGCACGTGCCACCTTGCTCCTTCAAGGGAAGGGGAAAACGGGGAAAATGGGGAAAATGGGGAAAATGGCACATTTGGAACAAGGAGCACAAACCATAGTGACAAAGACGGAAGCTGCAGGGAGGGATGAGTGTGGGTTTTGAGGGGTAGAAGAGGAAGCTGGAAGGGATGTGCTTGCAGGGAGGTGTCACAACGGAGAGGAGCACAGAGCAGGAGGGAAATGAGATGGGGGTCACAGGAGGGCTTGGGGCTGGCGCTCAGGAGAGGTCCTGACGTGCACTGAGTGCCTCTGTGCTCTGCCTGAGGTCTCCCTCCTTGGTGAGAATTTGGGCAGGCAGATCCTGGAGCTCATCTCAGTGACCCTCAGTTTAAAATCTGTTTTTTCTAAACTGTTCATTTGTGACTTTTCATGAGCTCTTTGATTTCCCTCCTGGCCAGCACGCCCTTCCCCTCTGAGAATTCAGCTGGGCCAAAAGCGTGAGTGCCTCCTGATGCTGTCCTGCTGTCCTCCCTCTCTGCTTCCTCC
The DNA here is from genome assembly GCA_013396635.1 of Penelope pileata. Taxonomy (NCBI): domain Eukaryota; kingdom Metazoa; phylum Chordata; class Aves; order Galliformes; family Cracidae; genus Penelope; species Penelope pileata. Next base: position 39,662 of record WBMW01005918.1, read on the forward strand.
CAGACTTTGGGCTGCAGCTTTAGTTTCTAGCTCAGCCAGACGTTGCCTTTCTCACAGTGTCTGCTGTGAAGCTGTGGTTGGGTTCCAGAGGAAAAACAAAGCTGATCACACGCCGACTGTTTATCCCTGTTGCCTGGCAGCGTTGAGCACAGCCCAGGATGTTTCAGGCTCTCAGCTCCTCTTGTTGCCCTCCCAGGAAGGGGCTTGGGGGCTGAGCAAACAGTGTTGCAATAGGCAGAGCCTCATCTGCTGCTGTTCCGTTCCAGAGCTGCTGGTGGGTGTTGGTACTGGGAGGGCAGGAATCCAGAATAAATGGCAGAGCTCAAATCCTGCTGAATGCACCCTGGGAATGTACCCAATCCTCCTCGTTTTCTCTTTCTTCCTGCAGGATGGCAACGATTCCGATGACTTCATGTAAACCAAGGCTCTCTCCTTTCCCAACGTTGAGGCGGTTTGGGAACGGCTTCGTGTCACAATTCAAACCAAAAAACAAAAGTGAACTCTTGACTGCATTTCTTCTGGTTGGTTCTCCTGGCATCCCGACCGACTCTGAGCCACGGGCAGCTTCAGAAGGGAGGAGATCTGCTCTCTCTGCACATCTTATTTTTTTTTGTTTTTTCGGGGATGTGGGTGGAAGGAAGCAAAATTGAATTTCAGCGCTGCTGAGATGATATTTATTCAAGGGGAGGGGTTGCTGCAGCTTTTAATTGAATGAGATTTAGGGAAAAAAAAACAAAAAAAAAAACAAATTGTGCTGTCTCACTGCTGTCCTGGCAGCGGAGTGGGTTGAGAAAGAACTGCCATGAACTTGGCTGGAGCCTACGTGAGCCCCACAGCAGCACTGCTGAGCGCACAACTCTTCTGCTGAAAGTCAGCAAAACTGGGGAAATCCCCCTAAAATGGGGGGGGGGCTGTTTTGCCCAGCTCACAGCTGCTGTGCAGACCTAACCTGGCAGTTTGCAGGCACCCTCTGACCACGGAGCTGCTGATGGTGCAGCCTGTCCTGAGCCACATCACCCCGACTGCAGCGTGTGCCTTCAGTGAACAGCCCCCCGGTGTCGTTTTTTTTTAATTCCCTTTAATTTCTGGGCTATTCCTTGGAAACCTCTGCAGTGAGAAGCTGATAAAGAAGAGTTCTGTGCAGCCTGTCTCGTTCTGTGAGGTTTGCTGGGTAAATCTGTAGGAAATGCTGGTGGTCCCTGTTGCAGCAGCTGTATATATGCCACGATTAAATTCATCCCACGCTGGTAGGACGTGCTGGGAGCTGTGGTCGTAGGAAAAGCAGAAAAACACAGACTGTGGCAGTGCAGGCTGCAATCCCCTTCGCTTTCTCACCCCTTGGAGTTGCTGCCTGTATTTCCCAGGCTCTTTGGGGGATGTTTCCCGTCCCTCCCTGCTCTGTTTGTCTTTCCTTTCGTTCAGGGTGAGAAGGAACACGCCGCAGGCCCTGCTGGCAGCAGCAAGCACAGCCGTGTCCCTCCCTGCCTCCCTCGCAGCCCCCGGGACGGCCGTGGCAGTCGGAGAGCTCCTCCAGCACCAGCTCCAGAGCCCTTCCCCGTAAGCCCTTGGCCATTGGGGTGCTGTAGGGTTGCAGGATGGTTGGTGGGATCCCCGTGTTTCTATACGTCCCCCAGTGTTTATATACATGGTTTTGGGGTGAGCTTTGGGATGCTGGAAGCTCCCCACCAGCCTGGGTGGGGTGGGAGCATCCTTTGGCTTTGCTTTTCCCAGCCACGGGGTGAGAACGCGTCCCAGTGTGGGGTGGGAAGGGCAGAAGTGCACTTGGACCCACACAGAGAGGAGCTTATTGTTCCTGTAACGGAAGCGTTATCCCATCCCAACAGGGAATTACTGTTAATCCAAAGTGAATTATTACAGGGGGGAAAAATAAACATGAAAAAGTCCTAATAACACCCTTCAAATTGTGCTTCCTGGGACGTCCCCCTTTCCTCTGGGGTCCTGGGGCTGTGGGATTTGGGTTCACATTGGCTCCTTCCTCTCCACCCCGAGCTCTCCGCAGTGACCCCACTCCTTTTGGGACCCAGTGTGGTTCTATGGGGAGAGCTCAGGGCACAGCAGGGTCCTGTCCCCAGGATGGATCCAGTGGGGCCAGGCAGAGGGCGAGGAGCAGGGGGGGACCTGGGTGTTTGTCCCCCACCCTTCCCCGAGCAGCTGCTGTCAATGGGCTCTTTCATGGGTGTTGGCCGGGGCTCGGCACGGTGTTGCAGCTGCTGACTGTTGTGCTTGGCACCGGCGTCCGCCGGCGGCTCCGGTGTCCTCGGGTGTTCGGCGTTGGGCGGTGTCCCCGTGGGCATCACCACCGTAGGGCTGCGTGTCCCCATCCCATGGACGTCACCCCCCCATGAGCTGTGTGTCCCCTTAGGGCTGCGTGTCCCCATCCCATGGACGTCACCCCCCCATGAGCTGTGTGTCCCCTTAGGGCTGCGTGTCCCCATCCCATGGACGTCACCCCCCCATGAGCTGTGTGTCCCCTTAGGGCTGCGTGTCCCCATCCCATGGACGTCACCCCCCCATGAGCTGTGTGTCCCCTTAGGGCTGCGTGTCCCCATCCCATGGACGTCACCCCCCCATGAGCTGTGTGTCCCCTTAGGGCTGCGTGTCCCCATCCCATGGACGTCACCCCCCCATGAGCTGTGTGTCCCCTTAGGGCTGCGTGTCCCCATCCCATGGACGTCACCCCCCCATGAGCTGTGTGTCCCCTTAGGGCTGCGTGTCCCCATCCCATGGACGTCACCCCCCCATGAGCTGTGTGTCCCCTTAGGGCTGCGTGTCCCCATCCCATGGACGTCACCCCCCCATGAGCTGTGTGTCCCCTTAGGGCTGCGTGTCCCCATCCCATGGACGTCACCCCCCCATGAGCTGTGTGTCCCCTTAGGGCTGCGTGTCCCCATCCCATGGACGTCACCCCCCCATGAGCTGTGTGTCCCCTTAGGGCTGCGTGTCCCCATCCCATGGACGTCACCCCCCCATGAGCTGTGTGTCCCCTTAGGGCTGCGTGTCCCCATCCCATGGACGTCACCACCCCATGAGCTGCGTGTCCCCATCCCATGGTTGTCACCACCCCATGAGCCGTGTGTCCCTATCCCGTCACCACCCTTAGGGCTGCGTGTCCCCATCCCATGGTTGTCACCACCCCATGAGCCGTGTGCCCCTATCCTGTCACCACCCTTAGGGCTGCATGTCCCCATCCCATAGTTGTCAGCACCCCATGAGCTGTGTGTCCCCATCCTATGGATGTCACCACCCTTAGGGCTGTGTGTCCCCATCCCATTGTCATCACCGCCCTTAGGGCTGCGTGTCCCCATCCCATGGTCATCACCACCCCATGAGCTGTGTGTCCCCATCCCATGGACATCACCACCCCATGAGCTGTGTGTCCCCATCCCGTTGTCACCACCCCTAGGGCTGTGTGTCCCCATCCCATGGCCATCGCCTCCAGCTCTGCACGAGCATCCTGCAAGCACGTGGCTTTGGGAAGCAGTCAGGAGGGCTGGGGGTGCTGCGCAGATGGGGAAACTGAGGCACGGGGCAGGTCAGGGCCGTGGGTCCCTGTTTGTGTCCCCGATGCTCGGGTGGGAAAAAGCTTTTCCCGAAAGGGCAGAGCTGGGGCTGATGGTTGTTTGCTGCGTTAACGAACGGCCCCGGAGCTCTGCAGCTGTTAATTCTGAGATGAAAACAGGAAGCTGCTGTGCCAACAGCAATAAACGGCCCCGGGGGCTGGGTCCTGCGCCCTGCGCAGCGCTGGGTGGGGAGGGCACAGGGCTCCCTGAGCTGGGGGCGTCTGGTGGGGGGTGGGGATGGGGATTGGGGTGGGAACAGTGTTGGAATGGGAATGGGATGGAGATGGGGACATGGGGATGGGATCAGGAACAGGGATGGGGTTGGGAATGGGGATGGAGATGGGATGGGATGAGGACAGGGATAGGATAGGGACAGAAACAGGAAAGGGAACAGGAATGGTAATGGGGACAGGGATGGGGACAGGGTTGGAATGGGATGGAGATTATTGGAATGGGGATTGGGTTCAAGAGGTGGGATGGGAATAGGGGGTGGAGATGGGGTGGAATGGGATGATACATGGAATGGCGATGGGATGGGAACGGGGATGGCATTGGGACAGGGTTGGGATGGAGATGGAATGGGATAGGGATGGGATGGGGGTGGACTGGGGCTGGAGGATGATGATGGGATGGGATTGGGAAGGGGGATGGGATCGGGAACAGGGATGGGGAGGGAATGAGATGGAGATTGGAACAGGAATGGGGATAGTAATGGGGATGGGATGGGAGGGGGCCAGGAATGGGATGAGAAAGGATGGGGGCTGGAGGATGGAATGAGGGTGGGAATGGCGATGGGAGCAGGGACAGGGAGAGCTGTCGCCTGCCCAAACCTCTGAAAAACCAACTCGGGGGGGGCATGGTGGGCAAAGCCCCATTTCTCCCAGGAGCAGGCAGCGGGGCAGAGCCCTGCGTGCTGGGGGGGTGCAGCAGCCCCACACTGAGGGAGGGGAGCCCCGGCAGAGCCCGAGGGGGGGCTGGGCGTGGGGCTGGGCTGTTTTCCCCAGCACCGTGTTGCTCTTGGCACCGCGGCCCCGGCTCAGGTACCTGGGGCCTCCGGCTGCCCCCTCCCTGCCCTCTACCAGGGAAAAACAACCCACACCCTTCCCGGCTGTTCCACAGCAGGGCCGTGTTTTTGGGAATTAGGGGTTTGGGGGAACCCATCGCTCTGGGGGA
>WBMW01005919.1:0-11896 GCA_013396635.1 Penelope pileata
CTGTTAGAAACTAAGACATATGTGCAACCCAAATATATTTGCTTTTTGAGGCATTAGATACAAGGTATTACTTGACATTATTCAGATTCTTGTCTGAAACACAAAATATCCCATATTCATATTGTATCAAATGACGTTGTGATTGAATGACTTGTTCTAAAACAGTTAAACCAGCCATACAACAATTTCTGCATACAGAGACTACTGCAACAGCTATTTGATTTTATGTGTAAAAGAAAATGATTAATGTTTTTCATTTAGTAGGAAACAGCTGCACTCCTGACTTATCTGGAAAACATGAGGAGGAGAAGTAGCTGTTTAAAAAAATCATGTCATTTTTAGTGAAAAATGGCATAAACTTTGGGAACAATTGCTGATGCCAGTAGGTTGTTAGAAAATTACTAGCAAAGCACTGAAATAAAATGTATTAAGACTCAAAAGATTTTCAAATAATTATCAATGTGAAAAAGAACAAAACTGAAAACCGTTCACACATACCAGCAGTTAAGAATACACAATCCTGTTTTAAAAAAATTCTCCAGTCACTCACACACTACAGTAGTTACTCAATGCATCAGAAAACTATTGAAAAGGGGAGCTTTGAAGTATAAACAGAAAAGTAACCTTTCACTCCCTTTCTGTCCTTTTCCATCTCTTCTTGCAAGTTTTAACAACATGATCAATAAAACAAGAGAACCTGAATTATTATGCTTTTTGCCATATTTTTTTGAAGTGGAGAATTACATTTATACTCGAGCAACAAACGATGTACTGCGACCCAGTGAAGACGAAGCTCTACCCTGTTCTTTCCATTCCCATGTCAATCAAGTGAAAGAAAATATCAATAGCGTTTCTACAGTTTTAATAAATGTACTGTTCTTTTAAAAGGGGTCAAATCAATTATTTTTCTATAGAGAATTTGACATGATATGTTCTAATGAAGCACCTTTTATCACAAATGCGGTAACAAGACCCCAATCTTGAGTTTGAACACATACGTACAGAAATGGACAGCACATTTATTTATCTTAGAAAGACTGTTCTTTTGATTATGACTGCTGACACCAGGTATTAAAAATACTAAACCATGCAGCAGTCAAATACACGAGTGCTGGACACATTTCCAGCTGCTGGCCAGTATCTGATCACTTTTTCTAAGCAAGGCGTTCAGCAAAGTAGTAAAAAAACTCCTCCTGTCTAACACCACCTGTCAGCTGGCCTTCAGACCAGGCCACCAGGCTGAGACAGCACCTGTAGCTCAGCTGGATGACCTCCTTATTACACAGAAATGAAGGAACAGTCTTATTCATTCTAACAGACTTGGCTGCACTGGTACAGCTGACCTCCAAATACTTCTCCTTCCATCCCAAAGACAGCTGCAGAGGGTAAACAGTAATAGCCTGAGATGACTTGGGTCATTCTTCTCTGACCAAATTCAGGATAGTAAAGGCTTTTTTTTTACTTACCATCTTCAGACTCACAATGATCACACTCATCCTATTTGTTTGTCAATGGGATCTAGGATCTGAGTGCTAGCTGCACAGCACGCACACAACATTCAACTCATCCCTGTGCCAAGTGTGAACATAAGCTCTGTAAAAGGCACCTGTCTAAAGAGAAACTGGTAAGAATTGAATCCACAAAGGCCAAAAAAAAAAAAAAAAAAATGCTGGAAGCTTGACAGAAGTACTCTGAAAACAAACATTCTCCACAATCACTTCCATTTAAAAACATGTTTGTCTCTGTGCTACTAAACCAAAAGTATTCTTCTGAGTTTCATGAAAGACTTGCTGGAACTTACCTGCTTTTCAGATTGAGTTGGGCATGGTGAAGTAATCAAAAACTCTGTATTTGCAATGTATGCATAGAAGGAAGAGGGAACTGTGATTTTATGTGGAAATAAATCTCTAAATAGAAATGAATCTCTAAACAAGACAAAACTCAAAAGCTCATGCTCAGTAACAGAAAACATCAAGCAATGAAAATCTGTACAAAGAAAGCCCACTTCAAAGTTTCAAAGGCCTACACTGGTCATTAATAATACCTTCTCACGGCATCACCATTCCAAGACAGCCATTACATTTGCCATTCTTGGCAATGAAGAACAAGAAAAAGATGTTAAGACGGTATTAGAATCACTCTGATGCTAATTCCCACAAGATAAATGGAATAAAATGCAAATGCAATTTATTCAGATTAATTTACCCTCAAGTTCTTCTCGTGCACAGAAAAAAGAAAGACTCCTGTAAATTAAGTAAGCTATTTATTCTACAAAAGAGATGGACATGTTTGTTGGCAGTGTTTTGTGAACCTGAAAGGTAATGGGGCCCATAAAACTCCTTGACACTTGTTTTTGAGCTTCACAAAATCAGTGTATACCTCATACCTGACATGTCAAAAAGGGACTTGCTTCTGCCTGATTCATCATAGCAGTCAAGTATATAGCTCACAATAATTCCATAGAATTTACTCACTCTTTAAAAACACAGATGATGCCAAGCTGTGTGGTACAGTCGATACACCAGAAGGACGGGATGCCATCCAGAGAGACCTGGACAGGCTTGAGAGGTGGGCCCATGCCAACCTGAGGAAGTTCAACAAAGCCAAGTGCAAGGTCCTGCACCTGGGTCGGGGCAATCCCAAGTACACATACAGGCTGGGCGGAGAATGGCTTGAGAGTAGCCCTGAGGAGAAGGATTTGGGGGTGTGTGTTGATGAGAAACTCAACATGAGCTGGCAGTGTGCGCTTGCAGCCCAGAAGGCCAACTGGATCCTGGGCTACATCAAGAGAAGCGTGGCCAGCAGCTGGAGGGAGGTGATTCTGCCCCTCTACTCTGCTCTCGTGAGACCTCACCAGGAGTATTGTATCCAGTTCTGGGGCATCCAGCACAAGANGATTCTAAAAATATTTTAATTTACTTGATGTCTCATCAAATGCAAAAATAACAGCTGCATTATGACTGTCCTGCAAAAAAAGAAACAACAAAACCAAACCCAAACATATCAAAACTACTCTTTTTCAGTGTTATCAAAAACATGCATAGGAAATGCATTTACATTTAGAAGTCTATTGTTACTGTAAGAACAATATTGTTCATGGAAAGCTGAGATTCATCCTGCATAAATGTGGTTTTTCTTTGTAAGGAAATTTGTCGAGCAACAGTGAAAAAAAAATCTACCATAAAATGAGGCTTATGCTGTGTAAGTGCTTATCCTAAAAGAGGTCAGAATCACCTTGTAAAATGGTATTCTGAGAAAAATATATACTACTTTCCCCTATTTGTAGATATTACATGAAAAAGTTTTCATATTCTATGGTACTGAACAAAAAAACAAAGAACATTTTAAGAGCTATACTTCAAAACCACCTTTAGGGATCTAGCTTTTTTTTTGCCTTTTTTTTTTTTTTTTAAAGTATACTTAAGAGTAGGAAATGTCAATATAATAATCAAGATTGAAATAGGCCAAGTTTGGTAGATATTTTGACAGTGCTTGCATGAACTTCACTTGTGGAAGCTATTCTTCCTTTGTTAGCTTCACTGGCTCAGACGCTCATGTTCCAGTGTGTTATTTCATCATTAGTCATCTTAAATCAAAGTTCAAGGGGAAAAAAGCAAACAAAATCTCTTTTCACCATTAATTCTCTTTCACTGTCTATAATTGATTTAAAAGGAGTCTTTTCAATTGCTTACGCACAATAAATCATTGCTCAAAATGCTTATTCTCAGGAAATAAACATTATGGTCATTTTCCTGGAATAATATCAGCTGATAATTTATACAGTTTTTAAATGTACCAATCAACATTTTTTCTTTCTGCCTGAGTATACACCCAATAACAGCTACTTTCAATGTGAAAGAAAGTACAATTTTTTTTTTATTACTACTATGGTATTTTAGTGAGCTAAAAGTTGTAACAAATAACAGCATAAACTTCCTGGCTGACATTCCAACAGTGCTAATGTGTGTATGTGTAGCAACTGGGTTCGTTAGCCAAATACATATTCCAAAAACATAACAGTTTTTCCAGCCTCAGCTGAAGTACTACCAATGTTGGGAACTAACATTGTTTTGATGATTTGTAACACCTTTAATTACTCCACTATAACAGTTCTTGTATTCTATAAGCATGGAATTGGAAGTTTTGGCTCTGAGTAAATACAGGTTCCTCACAAGCAGTAATGTTTCACAGGTGCCTCTGGAAAAGACAACAGAGACAAGGCTGGACATGCATACCACTACCTGAAAACAAACACTGAATTCCACTCTTAGCTTTCTTTAAATGATTTGCAGCCATAGATATATCTAATGTCCTATAAATCAATAAAACTATTTACCTTACAGTCCTAGAAAGAACTGCTGTTATCAATATTTAAAGTGTTCTCATATGATGTTGCAAGAAAGAGAGAGCAAAGAAAAAACATTGCATTTACTTACTGACCAAACTATTCCTACATAAAACAAAATTACTCCTCTCAAAGATTCCAGACAGTGTAAGTAAATCAATGTGATAACTTCATTTCAAATAAAGCAAAACTAAAACTCAGGATCCAGAGTATCATGTGGCTTAATGGTGTCTGTATCCATGTGTTTATACATCAACCAATTCTGAGAAAAAGGTAAGAGGAAAAAACAACCAACACACAAACAAGCCTAAGCCTGAAGTCATGTGCTTTCATTTTCAAGGACAGGACTTTCTCTAACAGTTGTCTGTCACACAGCTGCACATGATTTGAAAGGCTCTGTTGACTTTTAAAGAAACAATATCAAAGTCAGCAAATTCAAATTAAAATTGAAATTCCAGATCTTTTCAATCTTTCAACAAACAAGATTAACAATTTTATTTCCTCGCTTCTTTCTTTAAACGCATTTTTTTCTTCAGAGTTTTCCATATCTCCATCCCTTTAAAAAAAAAAATTGTGATTATCTCTCCTCTTCAGGAAAAAGAAAAAACAACAACAACAAAAAAGGTTTATTTAGAGATATCTGAAATAATGTTACTATGATTCTATGATTTTGTTCAGTTAAGTTCAAACACAATGCTACATCCTAAGAATCAATATATCCATATTAATATATCCATTTGTACAAGTATACACAATCTCCAAAAAGACTTGAGAGAAGTAAAACAGAAAGCAAAATAAGATCATAAAATGTGTTGAAAGCACACACTGCTCTTAGACTTTATAGAAGAGGTGCGAAATTTTCATTCCATGTGTTTTACGTGACCAGCCAAAAATTACGTTTTCCAGATCTCTTTCAAACAAAGACCATGGTTTAAATTCTAGCTTCCTGCCACCTACCTTAAAGAGAGTTCCTCCACAGAGGAAAAAGGTGTATCATACAGCCAAAACACAGGTGATCCTTTGTCACACAAAGCATACATCACCTGAACAATATTAGCATGTATTTGAAATTTATCCCAATCATCCTCGCAGCTCACAAAGCCAACAGAATTCTGGGCTGCATCAAAAGAAGCATGGCCAGCAGGTCAAGGGAGGTGATCCTACCCCTCTGCTCTGAGCTGGTGAGACCTCACCTGGAGCACTGCGTCCAGATGTGGAGTCCTCAGCACAGGAGAGACATGGACCTGTTGGAGCATGTCCAGAGGAGGGCCACAAAAATTATCCAGGGGATGCAACACCTCCCCTATGAGGACAGGCTGAGAGAGCTGGGGCTGTTCAGCCTGGAAAAGAGAAGGCTCCAAGGTGGCCTGATAGCTGCCTATCAATAGCTAAAGGGGAGCTATAAGAGAGAGGGGGACAGACTCTTTAGCAGCATCTATGGGGATAGGACAAGGGGGAATGGCTTTAAACTGAAAGAGAGGAAATTCAGGTTAGATTTAAGGAAAAAGTATTTAACAGTAAGGGTGGTGAAGCACTGGCACAGGTTGCCCAGAAAGGCGGTGGATGTTACATCCCTGGAGACATGCAAGGTCAGTCTGGACCCGGCTCTGAGCAACCTGATCTAGCTGCAGGTGTCCCTGTACATTGCAGGGGAGTTGGACTAGATGACTTTTAAAGGTCCCTTCCAACTCTAAGGACTCTATGATTCTATTCTATGATTCTATTCTACGACATCACAACCACCATGTAACAGGGTTCTCTAGTATTTCGGTATGGAAGAACAACATGACAGAACACTGCCTCAAGCATGTAGGTCTACTGTACTTCCATAAAATGTAACATTGCTTTCACTGCCTGAGAAATGCCCTACCTCTCTTCCCATCAATGACAAAATGGAAACTAAAAATGTTTGCTCAGTTCCCCTGCATTGTAAGTGAAAGCATGTTTTTCCTCAGCAGCTCACTTCTAACCCTCAGTTCATAGTCATACCTGTTGCTTTAAAATACCTTTAGTAGAATTTAGAATGACAAAAGAAAAAAAATCTTATTTTGGGTGTATTATATTCTCTGTGCATTATTAACACTGCCAGTTCACTAAGTTCTAATAAGGTACATATGTGCAAAAGGATCAGAGTTTATAATTGGGCTCAGAGAATATGATGCATGTGGAAGAAAAACAATCAAGCCCAATTCTCAAATCTCTGCAGGGCTAGCAGTTGGGAGCAAAAGCCTCTACACATAAATCAAGTTAATTTGTCTGGGAAGTCACTAGAAAGCCAACGTGATTCACATAGCTGTACTTGTCAGACTTAGTAATGGACAAAGCACTTCAGGAAGCAGCAAGACAAATAGTAGGGCCAATTCACCTGACCTTAGTTAAGAAAAATAAGGGAAACTGAAAAACGTAGAAAAATTATTATTGAAACTCTATGCCAACACACAGCACTAAATTCTAAAAGAAGCTCTCAAGAAGGAAATGGGCATCAGTTGTGACAAGCAGCAAAATGGAAAGCTATGAAATATATAGAAAATGATCTCTAGCAAGGCAATGTACAAAATATTTGCTTGATTTTACAAATTTGGTCTGTGCTAGAGACACAAACAAATATATCAGAAATTTCAGGAGCTTAACTCAAATAATGAGAAAGACAGCTGCTTTGTTTTGCTTTGCATCATATTAAGACCTCAGGAGGAACAGATTATTTTCACAGTGTGAAATTGAGGATTCTGAAGCACATCCCTTCCCTCTATACAGAGATAAATTATCTGAGAAAACATTAAGCAATGATTCTTAGTGTAACATATGCTCAATATGATATTAGTCTCATAAAGTCAGTGTAATATTTGTGCCAGAGAATATACTGGCTTACCTATATTCCTGTCAAATGTCAAAATGGAAAAAGATAAGGATTAAGCTGTTTCACAAAAAATTGCTTTTGAAATGCCACCAACTCAAGTATTATAAATTGTTTTCAAACTAATTCCTTGGAATTGTACCTGAAATACCTCAAATCCATTTATCGTAATTACAAGTGGCAGTTCATGCAACTTATCACCCTGAGAGTTTGCAGCAGCACTTTACAGAACTCTACAAAACAGAAAAGAGTCCATATAACACCACTGAATGTTAAAAAGTCTCTTCAGCAAGTCATTCTCAGTAAGATTATATTAAAAATAATGACATTTATAGACAAGATTAAGGTAGGGATCTCTAGTTATACATAAAGCAAAACCCAGTTTTGTCCAGTTGTCATACAGAAAATGACCATGAACAACCTACAGTGAAGATATATGCCATGGAAAAAGTAAAAAGTAGCAATGCATTCCTTGAACGGTCACATATTGATAGAAGAATGAGGAATAGAAAAAACGAACATCTCAAGATGACAGGACTGTGAAAGTAACATTTGTGTTGAAGAACATAGAATTGGAGGAACTACTTTGGTACAGCCAAATACTCTAACAAATATAATTTTTTTTATAAATAGCTTTTTGTTTCCCAGTATGGAAATAAGGAAGGGAAGATGAAGTTGAGAAGGCGTCCTTACATTTATGATTTATTTTAAATATCAATGTGCTTTTTTTACAGGGTACACACCTGCATAAACACTTAAACACTCTCATCTCAAGATGAATGCTCAAGAAAGCACTACTGACAGTATGTACTGAAAAATCTCTGGAACAGCTTTCGAAAGCTGATATTCTTCACTAAAATCATTTTCAAGATTAACTCAGATTACTATATTAATTCAATTTAGCAAATAATTTTGTATCTTTATGATCCAAATCTATACTGAGACCTACTTCAGCAAAAAGAGATAATGGTGAACCCTTTCAGTAACACTAGAGAATGCCATCAGTAACACATAAATTTTCACAATATCTGATACGCTTGTATTTAGTTGAGTTTGAAGAAAGATAGGAAGTGTCAGAAGTCACTGGTCCCACAGCACTTCTACATTTCTGTCAGCAATGGAACCGTTTAAAGAGAAGTGCAGAAGCTTGGCTTAGATTCACTTCTACCATTTGGTTAAGCTGTTCTTCCAAACTGCAGTAGTACAGTTCAATGTAAAAATTAAATATTTCACTAAGAGGGGTACAGATATCTGAGAGTATTGAAAGTGATGCAGGCATTTGCCATTAACAGCATCTCATTGTGCTGGAGTATTATGTCTTAGAATACATTTGTCAATGTCAGAGTCCTGAGACAATCAGGAAAAAAAAAAGTCCTAAGATCAAAGGTAAAAGACACTATGAATTACCTTGATTAACAGGAACAATACAAATTACCTTTTATGTTTTGATAGATAGAATTCAGAAATTTTTTGTTTTTTCCCATATCTATTAATTTTTTGTTTCTGTAAGAATTAAGGATCTCTCTCTCCTTAATGATACAGCTTTGTTAGCTAAAAGAACCTGCAGAGTCTACCCATGTGCTTGAATACAACTGGTCACTATGATTCGAGTCAAATCAGTCCAACCAACTTTCAATTTGAAATGTTACCAGTCTCTTCTGCATTCTGCTCTGGGCTTCTGCTCAGTCTTTGGTACACAAAACACAAACAGAAAACATCTGTTAACAGTGCTCAGGAATTAACCTCCACAAAAAACAAACACAGACTAAAGACAGAGACAGTCCCTGTTCGGAACCCTCAAAACCCTAAGGAGAACAACAGAGATGTATCTCAAATTGCTGCTTTCAGTCACAGATAAAGACAGAAGGAAGCTTTATTTTGCAAGGTATGTTATCCTAAAAGCAGTGTAAGATTCCACCCTATTACCACACTCTCTTCTCAGGAGACCAGGAGCTGCCAGTGTTGGAGGGCAAGGAGACCACTTAGTTGAGAGCACGTTGACTGGTACTACAAAAGGAGGCAGAGAACATCGAAACAGAACATTAAGTCACATCAGTTCACAGCATTGAAGAGAATGGTAATCACAAATAAAATCGTAGATAAAGGTCTTTCTAGGCATAGTTAACATTTTCTCCAATAGCTGCATATCATTTGGCAAAAAAAAATAACATTTTGTCCTAGAGAAGTAACTTCTTTATCGATCTACTGGGCGACAGACACTTAAAGATGTGCTGGGAGATGCAAAATCCAAGATGATGTTGAGTAACTAGCTAGCTAACTCAGGAAAGAACCTACTGTGCCCCTCACCCCAGAGCTAGACAAGAAACTTTCCTGTTGCCTGAGAGCAATCAAGTGTTCGAAGAAATGCATCAAAAAAAGCAGGCTATCCAAGGCCTGAAAGACAGGTCACAAAGTCTTTGGGAGATCAACAGGACATCTCATGAATACAAAACCCTCCACAATTATACTTGTGCTGTAGCCAGTCTACTCATTGAAAAATATGAACAAAATTTTTGAAATAAACCTCTACAGCAAAAATATTAGAAAATACACTCTAAATACAGTTCATATATTTCCAAATTGTCACTACATAATATTTTCCTATTTGCAGGGCTAAAACAAAAGTAAATGCCTGAAGAGATGACCTCCCAAAAATTCAACAATAAGTAGTTTCGCCAGTTGGCTGTGCAAAAAGCAGTGGAACTTCTCTTTAAACAGCCCAAAAGTATCTAAACAAATCCCCAGCCCAACAGCAGAACAACACATCTGGTCAAATATGAGCCTAAGCATGAAAGAATTCTGTTCTGAACTTAGCAACAAATAATAAAACCAGAAAGACTGTGGTTAATTCTGCCTAGACTTGTTCTTGCATTTTCCACTATTGTCCATAGCTCCGTATCAAAACATATTTTTGAGTTATTGACAACATTCAAGGCATACCTCTAATGAGCATGTGTCTGGCATGACAGATGCAAAACTAGTTGTTTCAAATAAAAGCCTTATGGTTAGAATATTTAATAGGAAAGCAGGAAATCTCAAATAAATTCTGAGGCTGCTCCAAAAGTAATGCCTCATATTTTATTATGCTGGCCTGGTATGTCAGAGGTGGATGTTGGTGGTATGGAAACAGAGGCTGAACCTTCCCACCAATATTCCATTACATTTTGTTGCTATGTGACAGATGGTAGCAGAGGGACAGTCAGAGAAAATGGCATCTGACACGGAAGTGCCTACAAAGCAAAGGGCTGTCATTCATTGTCACTTGCTGAACATTTACGAAGACCAAACAGTGCACATTAACACAGTGAGGTGGTGAGTGGTATGTTTCAGCAGCGGTCACAGCAAAGTGAAAAACAAGCCATGTTCCTTCCAGACGGCCATGCAGATTTTTATGAGCACGGCACGCAGGCTCTTATTCATTGCTGATGTAAATGCATAGCTCACGTCAGTGACTGTAGTGAAAAATACTGTTTTGTAGCTGAGAATGTGCTCCATCAAACAGCATTACTGTGCTCTTTGTATCTCTTGTAGTTTCCATGGAAATAAATAGGAGGCACTACTTTCAGAGTGACCTATGTACATCAAAAAACCCAGAGATCTCATACCCCCTGCTTCTAGAAAAGAAGAACGAATGAGAGAATAATTCAGACTAATCTCAGTGAAGGACCTACTACTTCTCCCATAGAGTCACTAAGCAAAGTGTGAAAATTAATGGGGCCCCAAGTGAAAGAATCTACCTCTCGTTTGCACACTTGTCAAGAGCAAAGGAGCTCTACTCCACACTCCCAATACTGTTTTCACAGTATATGATTTGAGATCTCAGTCTCTCTCCTGTAACTCTGTAGAAGGATGTGGAGAATTCTATGCCATACATTTAATTGCAAATATCCTTTTCTTTCTAGTGCCTCCCTCCATCTCTGCTTTTCATTATATCCATTTGCATTGTGTATGTTATACTTGCATGGAAGTGGTAGCCATCAGAATTCAAATACATTTAAGAAATTGTAAATGGCAATCTCAGCACAAGAAGAACGAAGAATTGTTGGAGCGGGTCCAGAGGAGAGCCACAAAGGGCTGGAGCACCTCTCTTATAAGAAAATTTTGAGGGAACTCTTGGAGAAGAGAAGGCTCAGGGGAGATCTCATTGTGGCCTTTCAGGCTTAAACGGAGCTTATAAACAGGAGGGGGATTGGCTTCTTCCACAGCCTGATAGTGATAGGACAATAGGGAATGGCTTTAAACTAAAAGAGGGAAGATTTAGGTTAGATGTTAGGAAGAAATTGTTTACCCAGAGGCAGGTGAACCACTGGCACAGCTGCCCAGAGAGCTGTGGATGCCCCATCCCTGGAGGTGCTCAGAGCCAGGTTGGATGGGGCCCTGAGCAGCCTGAGCTGGTGGGTGACAGCCCTGCCCATGGCAGGGACTGGGGCTGGGTGGGTTTTAAGGTCCCTTCCAACCTAAACCATTCTATAATTGCTCAGGGTTTAATTCAACATGAAAAGCAGTAAGAAAACATTTCTTATGTCAGTGCCAATGAGATCTATGTAAAGATCATCTGGATAGATTTCAACAGAACTGGCCAGATAATCTCAATGCCAGTTTGGTACTCACATCAGCAAATCGTAGAGTGTTGCAGAGACCATTATGTTTAAAGCATTGGTTTTATTTTATCTTAATTACTTGCTTTTTTTTTTTTT
>WBMW01005919.1:11927-36927 GCA_013396635.1 Penelope pileata
TTTTTTAAAAAAGAGCTTTCTTTAAAAAGAGCAGCAGGGACATCATGCAACAAATCAACTTTAATATCTTGGATCTCTTATTTAATGTCATAAAAGATTATTTTTAATTTCAATACACTAACTAAACTGAAGTTTGAATTAAGACTTGCTCTACAAATTGCATTAATTCTGTGGGCAACATTTTGGAAAAAATACAAGCACAGTAATTCTTGCAGAAAACCTAATAAAACTGCAGATCAGTTGTACAGATTTATCAATCTTTTTCATCTGTAAATACCAGAGAAAGTGATCTGAATGATATAAGAGCAGTAACAGGAGTTGCAGTCCTTCATTCAGAGGTGACTTGTTTGCATCTAACATAAATCAGTAGTGACCATTTATGATTGAACAGCTGTCAGCAGCCTATACACCATGATACAGTAATGTCTGTTTGAGAAGTGTCCAGCTGACAGCCACTGCTCATGTTCTTCCCTGCTGGCAGCCTCAAACAGCATAAGGAAACAAAATCTGAAGACCACCATAACCTTTGTTTTCTAGACAGAAAGTAATTGCAGATCAGGACAATGAAAATGTATTTCCCAAGTGAGCACTGTCCACCCAATGTGTGCAACAACAGAATCTCAAACTAAGGTGAGATCAACATAATATTTTCTTATGAGAATTGGCTGCATTATGCATGGTACCATGCCAAGTCTTTCAGATGCTTTTTTATTTCTGCTAAGGGCCCAATTTCTGTGAAACAACTTGCACTTACAGTGCAGAATTGTATAGTTACAGGAAATATTTTGCATTTTGATAATAAAAATAAATAAATAAAAGGTTCATCACTTCACATAGACATTGGGCTTCATATTACTCTTCCAAGCACAGTATTTAAAACATGAAGGTGGACTTTCCAAGTACTTGGTTTTGATAGTGCTTTTCAAAAAAGACCAGAAAATTGTTTGCTTGCCTTTAAAAGTATTACTTTAATAGAACAGGAAAACACCACAGGGGTGTAATGTTCTGTTCCTTATGCTTACAAAACTGTACCAAATACAGAAAACCAAAACTCATAACAGCCACAACTTCACTAAAGCTGAATCATTTGTTGTTTAAAAGTCATTATTTACATATAAAAAGCACCTCCATATTTACAGTCAAGCCAACTGAAAAAAAGAAACATTAGAAAATTCATTCTGAATCTAAAACATGACCACTGGGTTACTGATGTAGAATACAGCTGCGATATAACAGAAAATCTTCCTTAATTTACTGAACCTTTTAACGTGGTTAAAAAAAAAGTGAAGTCTAGTTAAAAAGGAGAAAAAAGCAATTCAGTGCTCCATCACAACATTAAAACAGTAACTTAAGGAATTAATTGTAGGTACTTCTGTGTGGTCTACTGCACGTTAATCAAGCATGCTGAACACGTCTGGGATCCAAAAAGTGCCACAGCTCCTATAATTCTGAATTGCAGTTGAAAGTGTTTCTCCTCTAGCAGGATAGCCTTTCCAGACTGTTTTTACACTTACTGTGAACCAACACCTTGGTAGCACACAAGTGAACTTTGTATATAAACAGTCTAATTTACTACTTTAACCTACTCAACAGCCTCCTCCTGTTAAGAACCTACCAAATCTTTAGGAGAATACTACGTTTTATTTATCACTATAGCAACTAACTTAATTGATCTGATGCAGGTTTCTCTTCCACCATAGGATGGAGCCACTATCCCTATGTATAATCTAAACATTTAAGAAAGAAAAAGTGATCTGCTTATCATTTTACTGTGACAAGGAGAACTTAATTGAGCTCCAGAAACTAAGCATAAATTAAAGTCTAATGGACTGTATCCATACATCCAGAAAAGGCTTTATAATATCTGTTTAGCTGTCAGTTGAAACTCTGAGTATGGGATTTACTAGTTGCTTTCTGTAACAGAGATGACCATTGAACAATAAATACATTCCCAGAAAGATACATAAAGTAATTAGGGGATGAGGAAGAAATGTTCATGTGACTGATTCAGAAATAAGCTTTCTCAGACTAGTATATTGAAAATTAAAATAAGCTAGGTAGCTTAAAAGTTTTACATTTTTCCTTTTCTATAGCACTATAAACAAAAGTTCTGATTTTCTTCTGGAGCTGCAGGGTTTGATGTAAATGGTACAGTGAAAGATAAACAGATATGAAGTTCCTGTAATTATTTTAACAATATATTCACACACAGTTTTTCACAGAAGCCTGCTTTATATGAGATGTAAGTTACTTCCATATACCTATATAGAAGGTTTGTAGAGAAATACAAAATGACTTACATGGTCAAGTTTTCTTTTACTTTGTAAAAAATACTGCAAGACTATTACTCTTAAAAACCATAATGAGTCATCATCTCCCCTACCCCAATTACGCTTTTCCTCAAAAAAAATAAGGCATCTGAAGAAAAACGATGGAATAAACTCCAGGTGATTTTGAAAAGAACTCATAAAAATTGCAGTACTTTACACAGTAATAGCAGCACAAGCTTTTTCCTTGATTTTTAGACATCTTCATTCTTTCTACAGAGTAAAAACATGTTTGCAATTTTTCAAATAGATGAAATGTACATGGTGCTTCATTAACATTTGGAATTGCAGTTGTCAAATCAGTGAAACATTGCATAAATGGTGGAGTGTCTTGACACTGCATATTTTAAGCTACATGGTGTTTTTCAGCACTGTATGGCAGGAAGAGCATACTACATGTTTGAGAAGCTCCATTGACATGGAATGAGAGAAGTAATTAGGAACTGGTCATTTAAGTACATCAGAAATTGCCTTCATATTAGCTAACATCTACATTGTTCGGCATCAGTAAACAATGCCAAAAATAAAGAACAAGACATAATGATTCAAATGAATGACTTCACTCCTTAAAACAGAACAATGTCAAACCTCTCCTTGTTGAGCAGAAATGATTTTTAAGCAGTTTACAGTTAACTCTTTCTGAGGCTATGCTTATGGAAGATACATTCACAGAAGAATCCGTATCATCTCATAGAAAGTCTGGGATCCTCCAGTGATTTCTGGCACAAACAATAAATCCCTTAATGATTCCCTTTACTCCTGAACTATTCATCCTCCAACATGCTTTTACTGATGCACTCATCTCTCAGTATGCATATAAATTCTTTCAAATCTTAAGTGTTGTTTAGTATACCCTCCATACTGGCTCATTAAATATGGCATTAGGAATAGGACGGGATTATTTAGAAGTATGGCCTGTTTGCTGTGATTTTTAATGATAAGTAGAACACAAAATGTATAAAATTATAAGAAGTAATTATAAAATATGCTATTCCTTTTGAAATAAGCCTTTGTCAATGCAAAGGGTCCCTGTAACATGCAGAGAACTGAATTAAAGGTTTTCTCAACCAATTACAATCTTTTTTCAGGAAAAAAAAAACACAGAAGAATTGGAGAATATGATACTGTCAGAGGAATGGAGTAGAGGGTTAAGAAAAGCAGCAGGCACGCTCCTGAAAAACAGAATCTATTTCCTATTCATCATAACCTCCACCTATTACAGCCCAACAAGACAAGCTTAGTGCAAAGTCTTATGTTACGCTTCATGAAAGGAAAACATACTATGGGTAAATTACAGGTCACACTCAGCTTGGGAAAATACAGTGTAGACACATTCTGGCAAAGTTGTTCAGATAAATTTCTTTCTTTTTATTACTGCACAGGAATTGGGTTTTTCCTATTCTTCCTGTTGAAAAACTCTTACCCTGGTACTATGAGCAAATGTATTCTCCAGAAGTGTGGGCAGTAATAGTGTTTATATTGCTTATCTGCTTGAAAATTCCACTTCTTGAGAGCAAAAGACTGGAACAAGAAAGCATTAGTATCAACAGTGCCAATACTCCAGGCACTTGATTCTTACAGATATATCTACAAATCAGCATGATTAATGGACAATACATCAAGCCTGAAAAAGAATACGCAAAACTCTACTGATAACCTACGAAGCAGCTCTAAAACTGATAGCATGAGATCTCTAAACTGCTGAGGATATGCTCAGGAAGTTTCCAGGCTTATTTCAGTCAGAGAATCACAAATGATCTCAGCAATGTTAAGGCACCTGTCACTTGACTAAGTACATGCTTCCTATAGGAATTAACATAAGCCAAACAGCTCTAGTTGATGGAATGTGGACTGAAGCAGTACAGTGTGTATGCAGAGGGAGCAGCATGGGAGAGAGCTGGTAACTTCTGATAACAGTGAACACTGGATCATGATTCCTGCAACTGTAAAGTTAGCTCTTAAGATCCAGTAAATGTTCCTGTTTGGAGTGGAAATGCCACATCTGTGACCTAAAGGCACCTCATGCTCTCAAGAAGCAGCAGTATTGAAGTGCTGATCTACCAGCTTCACTATGAGGGGAGAAGAGTCGCATGGAGAGACTAACCACAGCACAGGACCTATACCTGCCAGCCTCGGACCTCAGCCTTTGCCTGAAGCATTACCTCCGATGGTAAGGGCATGGATTTATGTCCAGGAAAAGCACCGGGACAAGCGTGTACTTACTGCAGTATGCGATTAGGAGACTAGCCAGGATCATGATAGCCCAGAAAGTCGAGGACATGCTTGGCAAGGCATTGGCATCTTTCCTACTGCTTCTCCTGGGAGATGGAGCCATTGAAGCCACTTCCCCAGAGGGGGAGAAAGTCAGACAGTTTCACCAGCCAGCTCTCCCTTTGACCGATGGCCTTTCTCCACATGTAATCCCAAAACAGAGCATCTTCCACAGCCCCGTGGGTCCTCAGCAGCAACACGTTCCTGCAGCAGGAAGCATCTTCCAACCGGAAAGCCGAGGTGCCTCTAAAGCACGCAGGACTTTGTTGCAGCAGCTGCAGACAGGTTTCCTCCTGCTGCTGTGGTGAGGTTCACCAGCGCAGCTGGATTTTATGGGAACTCAGATGCCTGGCGTAATTCTGAGTTTTGAAGATGTCCCACAGACGAGTTTTTCCCCCCCCTCCCCCTCCTTTTTCAATTTGCAGAAGTTGTCCCGCTAGCTCCCCTCTCTCCTCCCCCTTCCCCAGGAGAGGGGATCGAGTCAGGCAGGGGCCCGGGCCGAGGCGGTGGCAGCGGCGGGGCTGCGCGAGGCGGCCTCTCACGACCCCACGCGCGCCCGAGGGCCGCTCTAGGGNGCATGGCCGCCGAGGGGCCGGGGCGCCCGGGAGCCCACCGCCGCCCAGGCAGGGCTTCTCCGGGCGGCTTCGCAGAGGGGCGAGGGCGATCTCGCGGAGAAGGTGGGGAGGGCAGCGGTGCCCGCCAGCGGCCGGGGAGGGAGGCGGAGGGGAAGGATGGTCCGGGACGCCGGCCAGAGCTGCGCCCCACTCCCCGCGGCGAGTCCAGCCTGCTCCCCGCTCCCAGTCGGTCCGCGGGCGCGAAGGGCGGCCGGATCCGCAGCGAACGGGACACTTCACATGGGTAGGTGGCAACAGCAAGGCATCCTCCTCTCCGCAGCCACTAGCTCCGCTCGTAGGCTCTGCAGCTAGAGCACCGCCGGTCCTTCAAGTAAAAAAAAAAAAAGGAGGAGGAGAAGGGGGGCCGGCGGTTACGCCCACAGGTGAAGAGCGCACGGAGCGGCCCTTCCCCCGGTGCCGCACCACCTGCGCGTATCCGCCGCAGCCCTGATGCCGCCGCCGCCTCGTCTGGGGCCCAGTGCAGGTAGCTCAGCCCTTAGAGGCGAGGAAAAGCCTGGCAACTCTCCACGTCCTTCACCAGGGTCTGCTCAGAGTGCCCCAAGACGGCGTCTGGAAAGGAAGGGGGGGGGCCTGGGGCTTCTTTCTGCCCCTTCACCTGCATGGCTCGACGTCTACGCTGCGTCTAGGTGGTCATAGATATATTCCTTCTGTATTTGTCCGTGCTGCTTAGAGGGGCACACTGTTTCTGTCAGGAATGCAATGGTTTCTGCCCCTGAAGTGTCAGGGATGCATCAGTGCATCAGCAACCCGTTTTAGGAGGCTCCACCACCAGTGCTCGGTAGCCTTCAGAGTAATAATAAAATGTCATTGTGTTAAGAGGAGCCAGGTCGTTGAGCTTTTCCGTTTGAAGTCTCCATGGCAATGTCCTCAAATTAATATTTGAGGTTCTGCACGAAGTAGTCATGTTCTGGGTGCAGGTAGGGTGGCAGACTGGAAGAGCTTGGTCACAACATATCCCAACCACATCCCTCTGTGTTTTGTTTCCATAATGAAAATATCATGAAAGAGCAGATCCGTATTCCTTCAGTAGCCCCAGGTTTGTCTGTTTGCCTCTTAAATATGCAGACTTCAAATTGTATGAGTGATATATTATTTACAGAACAGGACTATAAGGATTTTTTTAGTACAGCTGGACTTCCCTAGATACTTGGAACTAAGTTAGTTTTGCGTCATGAGAGCATCATCAATGTAATCTCTAATTTCAGATCAGATTTTCTACCAGAATAGTCTGCATCCTTAACTGGTAGGATGATAGGTTTATGTGTTCATGTATGCTTCACAGAGTTGAAGCTGTAACTATCATTTTGGTGTATATGTGCAAAACATCCCCTTCCAGGATGTGGCTTTCTCTTATTTTCAGTGGGAATTTATTTCTGTTACCGTAAAAAATCAGAATATAACATTAAGTTTAAATGCTAAGTTTTATTCTCTATCCTCCCATAATTTAAAACAGCATTTTATTATTTTGCATTTAGAGACTAAATCTTTGTAGCACCTTCTATCCTTCACTTAGACACCAGATTTTCTTTGTAAGTCAATACAAATTCCATGCCTCCCTTGGAATCCTTAAGTATTAGTTCAATTTGATGTTATAAAGTACTACTGCAAAATGAGTTTTTTAAAATAATAGGACTTTTAAATTTTCTTTTCACAGAACAAGTGTAAATAAGTATTAAACAACAAAAATGCCCCAGCATGATGTGCTGCTGTTCATTGCAATTCTTAGACTAACATAAATAAAGCCATTTTCTGTATATATGAAAATAAATTTGATTTCTGTTACACTTACATGCATAGAGCATACTGTTGAATGATATATTTTAACTATTACAAAAAGGAGAAAAGCCCAAGTAGCTTGACAAGAGATATATAGTGTGACATATACATTAATAGACTTTAAAGCCACAAGGAATAGCTGCAACTTTATATAGGCTGCTGTACCTTTCAGTATAGCCCATAGAATTTTATAAAGTAAATCATATAGTTTACCCATTAAGTTCTGGTTATACAAGTGGATTTCCCAGGAAATACATCCAGTTTTAAGTCTGAGGAGTGGGAGTCATGATTATTGTTCACCTAAATAAAGCCTGAAGCCTGATGGAGAAGTGAAAGTATTGCTTTGCTAGTTCTGAAAATTGACATTGTTCACTTGAGACCAGGCTAACTCTGCTGACTGAGAACTACTCAGCTACTCAGAAAGCAAGGTACCGCTGAGAACAATGACTACTGAGCTGGGGCCTTTATGTTGCTATCTACATAGTAGGCATATAGGCATGTGAGACATATTACTTTCTGATTTGTTTGTTGAAGACAAGATAAGCCTTAAAACTCTTTAAAAATAACTATGTTACTGCTGCTTTGTTAGGAAGGCATGTGTTTTGAGCCCAACTGAGTATTCTGCACTGTATTGTATTGAGAAGTAACTCCAGAGTGACGCTACTCACTGAAAATCTACTTGGTGAAAAAGTGACAGGATGTGGTGTTAAATTAATGTGCTTCTATCCCTCTTGACACATCTCCACCCATGGTCATTTTCAAGGAAATTGTGTTATGCCCGATGCCTGTGATGTTTACATTTTCCTCCAGCAAATTCCCAGTATTCAGACCTTTGAGTGGGCAGAGATGTAGAAACAATGATTAAACCCATAGGCAGATGTCTGAAAGCAAACATACCTTGAACAGAAGAACAGAAACCCACATTAAAGTCTGTATGCCAAAGCTCGCCAGAAATCAGATTTATTCCCATACAATCAGGGACACAGATCTCTTGTTCTGCCACTGCTGTTGGCAGAGTTAATATCTAAAAGGAAAATAAAATAATACTTACACTATTTATTAAGATAGAGTGTGCCATTGCTCCAACTGAAATGACAAGCAAAATGTTTCTATTGACTTGAAACAGGCATAGTTTGAAGTCTGTTGTATGCTGTATCTATGTGTCAGACCGTTGGTGCATGATGTGTATACGCACCACTGCTTTCTGCTAGAATGTCAGACCTGTAAAGCATGTGCAGTGATGTTGACCTCTATTACAGGTGCAGTCTCAGAGGATAAATCCTAATGTTCTGTTAGCATAGAGCATGTAGAGGGTAGAGGGAAAGTAACATTCTTCAGGTCTTACACAGAGACCTCCTGTTCTTTTTGTGTTTGTTCATTTAGTTTCATAAGAGAAATTTTAAGTAAAAAGTAATTAAATTCTGTGGCAGTAATTCAGTGCACGTAGTAAAGAATTACCAACCAATAATATGAGTCAATAATTGAGTTTTAATTTTAAGTAAAGTGCTTTAGTTGATTCTAAGTGTTGATTTTAAAGAAAGAACAGAATAATTTCTGTTTAGATGTGTTAATGTTGCAAGAAGTGTGAGTAAAATGGATGTAAAAGAATAGTGTTGATACTGTTTTTATACAATGCTACAAACGTGACTTAAATAATGACTTGAATGTGTTACCAATTTAACATGAAAAATTTCATTAAGTCAGAGGAAATCCTCACTCTGTAAAACAAAATATGTAAAGTTGTTCGCTAGCAGCTGTGTAAACCAATTAGCCAATTATTTGCAAAGACAAATATAAAAACGTAAAGGAAGAGTGACAGTAAAAATACACTGCCAATACAAAACATGTTTAGATCTGTATGTATAATTGATATGTTGTCAAAACATCTACGTTATCATTCTGACCAAATATTATTTATAAAATGTACACTACATTCCAGAAAAAGTCTGAAGGTGAAACACTGAAGATGCATTTTAATTTCAGTTTGTGACAAAGGCAAGTCTATAGTTTTTACAAAAAAATTGACAATATAATATCCTATCAAAATCTGTGCAAATTTTTCAAGAAATGCTAATTATAAATGACCGAGAAATTAAATGATTTTTTTTAAAAATACTGCATTTGTCATTTAGATCCTTAAAATATTGAGCTAAAAAAATGTCATTTAAAAAAAAGGGATCAGAACTAAGGTTGGATTATAATAAAATACATCTTTTTATAGCAAATATTAATAAAATGTTTATTTTTATGATGTGGGTGTGTAAGATTGTTTCTTTGCACTGAAGTGCCTACAACTGATGTGGTAGATAAGTACATTTCTGTAACTTAGCAACCTCCACTGGTTCGGAAAAAAAAAAAATAGGTATCTAGAATGCTGTTATTGAAATTGTCTGGTGTTTAGCAAAATACCAAATCATTCTGAAGTGAGTCATTACCTGAGCTACAGTGATGCAATTGACTGGATCTGACAGCAAGAACAGAAATAACTAACTTGTATACAGAATTTATGAAGTTGAGTTATTTTTAAATATTAGGAAAAAGATCAGGAAATGAAACAATAAAACTGAAATAAATACCAATATATTCTTTCTGTAAATAGATAAAGAATAAGAGGGAGGTGTCCTTGCCCATGGCAGGGGGGTTGGAACAAGATCATCTCTAAGGTCCCTTCCAACCTGAACCGTTCTATGATTCTATGATATGAAATCATAACTAACTGTGAGCAAACTTCTGTTTTGGAAATTATAGAAATTATGTAAACAATCAAATCTGTTGTGGGTTAGATCTAGTTTCATTAATATGTGAAGGTGAAAGGGACATAGGACATAGTTCTCCAGGAGAGAGTAATCAAGGTTGGATATTAGGAAAAACTTCTTCTCTAAAAGAGTGGTCAGGCATTGGAATAGGCTGCCCAGGGAGGTGGTGGAGTCATTGTCCCTGCAGATGTTCAAGGTACATCTAGATGTAGTACTAAGGAACATGGTTTAGTGGTTTACTGGGCAGTCATGGTGGTAGGAGAACACTTGGGCTAGATGATCTTGGAGGTCTTTTCCAACCTTAATGATCCTGTGATTCTAAGGTTTCCTGTAGATGTATATCCTATACATCCTATACACTCAGCAACTACCTATTTGAGAGAAAAAGTATCACTGCAGGTCTGGCAGCTGCATGACCCTGACATATGTCTTTCAAGGAGTTTGCTATGAAGAGTAATTGTTTCCTTCGATGTTCTAACGCACACCAGAGAGGTGAGGGCATATGTGGCTAAGTGTTTCTTCCCGGTATTTCCTGGAAATCTCACCAGTTCTTCACAGGAAGAGGTGAAGAAAGAGGTGATACTGTCTGGAGGTAGAGTACTGCATCACTTTCTGAGAAATGACCTCTCTTTATAACTAAGCCAGTATTTTTTCTGATCAGCTATTTGACAATTGTTACAATTTCTCATTTATTTAATTTCTGCTGGAACCATGAAAGCTTAATGACTCTGTAAAGTATTTAGAACTACATGATAAAATGTTCTGATTGAAAGTGAGGCAAGGCCCAAACGTTGTACTAATATGTTGTTAAGAACTCATCTCAAGAATAGGGCAGTAAGTAGAGTCATGTTCTGCCTAAGCTGGAACTGGAATTATTAAATTCACCATTCAGCAATATGTTTTATCACTGAATAGTAAGAAGCTTCACCAGAAAAGAAGAATCTTGACAAACTATGTAAAGCTGCATATCTAAAAGCTAAAATTTTCATCTAGAACTGACAAGACTTGCAGACAATATGATTGGTTTGCATTCTCCCAGTTGGCAGTTCAGCTACTGGCTCTTCAGATTAGAACAAAATGGTGATTCTGGTATCTTTACACTGTGTTTCAGAAAGCAGCTAACATTTCGTAACCAGGAAATCTCTCAAACAAATCATAACCTTCCTGTGTGAAAATTACAAGCTATCAGTTTACTATAAATGATAAGTGTACTAATGAACCTAGTGGACTGTTTTTGAGAAGCAGACAGGCTCTATTGATTACATTTTCTTTTCTTGGAATGCTCCAGAGGTGGACTACTGATCTCATAGAGAGCTTGATGGAAAAATTGTTTTTCTTTGGGATTTTTGTCTGTGTTGTTGTTTGTTTTTTGGGGGGATGGGGTGGATTTTTTATGAGAGAATGGGGAGCAGAAGAGGTTGCAGGTGTGCAGGAAATTCTGAATTACAGCAGGGCTTTTATTTCTATAAGACAATTAGGAACCAATTTAATTCTGAAGGCATTGCTCCAGTGTGCATCCTGCAGTATTATGTCCATGCTGAAGAATGTCTTTGGATGCAATGTTTTTCTCCCACAGAATGCTAAATTCATGAAGTTCAAAAACAGGAAGTGCAAAGTCCTGCATCTGGGGAGAAAAAAAAAAACATAGAATCATAGAATCATAGAAACAGTAGGTTGGAAAGGACCTACAAGATCATCTAGTCCAACCGTCCTCCTATCACCATCCCTACCCACTAAGCTACTAAATCATATCCCTTAGCACTTCGTCTAGACGCTTCTTGAACAGCACCAGGGACGGTGACTCCACCACCTCCCTAGGCAGGCCATTCCAGTGCCTGAGCACTCTTTCAGAGAAAAAGTTTTTCCTCATATCCAGTCTAAATTTACCCTGGCACAACTTGTGGCCATTCCCTCTTGTCCTGTCATTAGTTATCGGGGAGAAGAGGCCGACCCCCTCCTCACCACAACCTCCCTTCAGGAAGTTGTAGAGTGCAATGAGGTCTCCCCTGAGCCTTCTCTTCTCCAGACTAAACAATCCCAGCTCCCTCAGCCGCTCCTCATAAGACTTGTGCTCTAGACCCCTCACCAGTTTTGTTGCCCTTCTCTGAACACGTTCCAGGGCCTCAATGTCTTTCTTGTAGTGAGGGGCCCAAAACTGAACACAGTACTCGAGGTGCGGCCGCACCAGAGCTGAGTACAGGGGGATGATCACCTCCCTGCTCCTGCTGGTTACACTATTTCTAATACAGGCCAGGATGCCATTGGCCTTCCTGGCCACCTGGGCACACTGTCGGCTCATGTTCAGCCGAGCATCAACCAACACCCCCAGGTCCTTTTCCTCTACACAGTCTTCAAGCCAATCTGCCCCAAGCCTATAGCGTTGCATGGGGTTATTGTGGCCAAAGTGCAGGACCCGACACTTGGCCTTATTGAACCTCATCCCATTGACCTCAGCCCAGCTATCCAGCCTGTCCAGATCCCTCTGAAGGGCCTCCCTACCCTCAGGCAGATCGACACATCCTCCCAACTTGGTGTCATCTGCAAACTTACTGAGGGTACACTCAATCCCCTCGTCTAGGTCATCAATAAAGATATTAAACAAGATGGGCCCCAGTACCGACCCCTGGGGGACACCACTCGTAACGGGACGCCAGCTGGACTTGACTCCATTAACCACTACCCGCTGGGCACGGCCCTCTAACCAGTTCTCTATCCAGAGAAGAGTGTACCTGTCCAGACCACGGGCCGCCAGTTTCCCCAGGAGAATACTGTGGGAGACCGTGTCAAAGGCTTTGCTGAAGTCTAGGTAGACTACATCAACAGCCTTTCCCTCATCTACCAGTCTGGTCACCCAGTCATGCATGCATGAGCATGGACTGGGGGCCAACCATCTGGAAATGACCTTTGCAGAAAAGGACCTGGGAGTCCTATTGGACACCAAGGCAACCACAAGTTAGCAAGAAAAATCCAGTGGCTTTCTAAGATTACATTAAGCAGAACGTCACCATCAGGTTGAATCACAGAATCACAGAATTGCAGGGGTTGGAAGGGACCTCGAGAGATCTTCGAGTCCAACCCCCCTGCCAAAGCAGGTCCCCTACAGCAGGTTGCACAGGTAGGCGTCCAGGCGGGTCTTGAATATCTCCAGGGAAGGAGACTCCACAACCTCCCTGGGCAGCCTGTTCCAGTGCTCTGTCACCCGCACCATGAAGAAGTTCTTCCGCATGTTGGTGCGGAACTTCCTGTGCTCCAGTTTAAGGCCATTGTGCCTTGTCCTGTCCCCACAGACCACTGAAAAGAGATTCCCCACCTCCATTAGCCTCCCACACCTAAGTGGTGAAGGAGGATAATCACTCAGCACTGATGAGACACATGTAGTGCTGGGCTGGGCTACCACAAGAGGTAGAACAAGAGAGTGCAAGAGAGATGTGTCCGTCTCTCCAGTACAAGAAACATAGACATTCTGGACATATTAGAGCAAATAAATTAGAGGATCTGTTGTACAAAGACAAGCTGAGAGACATGGAATAGTTTATCCTCAAAAAGAGAAGGATCAGAGGGTTCTTATCAGTGGGTTGTGATAGGGGAAGACAGAATTGTATACAGCGCACGAACAAGACACAATGGGCACAAATACAGGACATTCTGCTTAAATGTAAGAAAAGATATTTTACTGTGAGGGTGAGTGAACACTGGAACAGATTGTGAAGGGTCTTTCTGGTGTCTCCATCCTTGGATATAGACAAAATCTGTCTGGACAAGGTCCTGAGCAGTGTGCTTTAGTTGATTCTGCTTAGAGTAGGGAGGTTGGACTCCCCAGAGGTCTTTCCCAACTGCAATTCTTCTTTAAAAGTAATTGATTATTGCTAAATGAATAATAATAATAAAAAAGTAATACTGGGATGCCTCTTTTTAAAGTATTTGACTATCATCTAAGACTTTGAGTAAAATTTGTCCTTTTACACAGTGTGATGAAGGCTAGATACTTCAGCACAGGATCTAAACATCAAGACAGCAGGTGGATGTAACTTAAGAAATAGCTAGCAAATAGCCACTAGAAAATACTGAGGACAAAGTTAACTTCAGTTCTGTGATTCTGCAATTCTGTCCTGTCATTAGGACTGTAAGTATTTTGCTGTCCATCTGGGTCCTTATCTTAGATGCTATTCATGAAGGTAGTCACCTATAATCCTTTGTTCTGAGTGTCATGTTTAGAGGAGAACAAAGCGGTGGCGATAGGGCTGATGCCACACCATGTCCTAAAGGCATCCTAGCCATTACAGCATTTGTTCAGAATGTATGGCAGCTCAGTTCAGTTCCCTTCTCTGCCTCAGGCAAATCTGCATCAATCAATGGTTCTATAATGGGGCACTTAAAATCCCCTTGTTGAAACAGTGTCACTGTACATATAATAAATCAAGACTTACAGGGCAGAAGGAGAAAGTATAAAAGTGAAACTGATTTTGTAGCTAACTATTTATGGGAGTAGTGACCTTGAGAGGAGACCAGTCTTTTCTTGCCTGATCCCAAGATGGTTTCTCTAATTTTAATGATGACTGTATAATGTGCTTAACTATGAAAAAGACAGGCAATTGAAGAAGATTGATATCAGCAAACTTTGATTTACTTGGTCTTAGCTTCCATGCTTAGTCTGTAAAGTGGATAATACTTAGTGTAAGTATGTAAGATTCATGGAAAATTTGGTATCATATTGCATACAATGACATCACCCATGGCATTGACTTTCTGACATTGAATCAGTTTCCAGCCAACACATAGCTACTTTTTCTGTGTAGTTACTTGTAGAACAGATTTCATTAAATAAGCAAAAATGTTGTATTAAACTCAAAACAGTATGTTTTATGAGAAGATCAAAGAAGCATAATGATTAATACATTGTTATTCCCTCATCTGAACTCTCCCTTTATTCAGACTCACATTCTTAATTCTACCAAATTTGTTTCTCTTTTATTAATAGAGACGCTTAATTAGGAAATTGATGTTTCTGGAAATGCCATTTTTCTTACAAAAAATAGTTTTCTGCTGTGCAAAACTTGTTTGCCTTCTCTACATCTTCATTTTTTAAATCTTCAAAATCTGCAAGTTTTAAAAAATGAGAGTCAAATTCTTCTCTATGGGGATTCTCCAAGAGAATCCAAATTGAGCACTACTGTGTAGTGCTTATGGATGGCTCTTCTGCATATAAACTGTACCTGCATGTAGACTGTAAACTGTTTGTGCAGCACCCATATTTAGCACAGCAACCTCTGCAGGGAGTGGGGACATGGACAAACTGTACTTTGTCACATTCCCATGACCCCATGCCAGTGGTCCCAGCCCAGATAGGGAGCAGCAAAACCTCCCCACCTCTGCCTAACTGTGATGGAGTCAGGGATTTTCGAAGCAGGTCTTTGTATGGATGGATGAAGGCTGGGGGCTTGATGTGGCAGCAGAATGTGATAGGAGAGTTAGCTGCCTGTGGATCCTGTGAATGTTGTGCAGCTGAATGTGTGGATGTAGGAAGCTGCAAGAGACCGTCCTACGTGAGTATTTGCATAGAGAATTTGGGGAGTTCTCCATCTGTGGAGACACTCAGAACACGATTGGACACAATCCTGAGCAACTTGCTCTAGCTTACCCTGCTTGAGCAGGAGGGTTGGGCTCTCAAGGTCCAACCTAAATCTGTGATTCTGTGAATAAATGGCATTATTCTTCTTCTTTTTAGAAATGGGTACTATGCCATATTGAAACCTGTTGAATATGCTGTGTATGTAGGAAGACAGAATGCCTCGGCTGTACGTGTTAACTTGTCATAAGAATCATTTAACTCACAACACTTTAATAAGTGACAATTCCCCAAAATATTTAGCTCATCAAAACTGGTTCATCAGTACCCTAGAAAGGATTCTGTGCCCAGGGCAACTTGATTCTGTCTCCTGGTGAGCAAGTTGGCAGCTTCTGGTCAACTCCTGCCTCAGGCTGTGAGCATCGATTTTGTGGATTTCTTTCTGATAATGCTTTGCTGTTCACCTATAGAGCTTCACTCTATCATACCAATATCCTGCAATATTTTCTCCAGCTGAATAGAATTGCTTTCTATTTGGAATCGAGTGACCCACACAGTTTGTTAATCCAATTGTAGATACTGGACTGAAAAAGTGATGTGCAAAACATTAAAAATAATTCAGCTGTCTTTGTCTTAAAATAGGGAAACAACATATTTGTTTACAAGAGCACTAATGAATATTTTAATTTTTTTTTATTCCCATGCTGAGGTTAGCAGGACAATAAAAATGGAACCCAAACACATTTCTGTGTCATCAAAAATTAAGGTAATCAGTATAATTCCTTGACAAGCTGCCAGCCCTCATCATTAGGGGTTTTTCTGATGCTTATTCCACAGTGGATTTTTAAATCTCATTGGCTGCATGAGCCATCTTTGTCAGACACGAACAACATAAATAATGTCTTTATTTATTATATGAACATGGCAAACATCAAACTAACATGATGCTTGAAGTATTTTGTGAATGTCTTTATGTCTGTAGGCCTTTTCTGAATATGTTCAGTGTTGGGATCTGGTATGACATGAACTTTCGGTTATCTGTGTTGCCTGAAATTCTACAGAATGGTTTCCCCTTCCTTCCCCTACCACCCAGCAAAAACCCTCAACCTGATACAATGCCCTCTCATATGCAAAAACCTCTCTGCTTTATGTCAGATCTACACAATATTTTAAGCAGGTCATAAGAGGTATTGGCTTTGAGAACAGATTGAGTAAAAATCTTTCATACTTTAAAAGGCTGTTCTGAGAAGTTTTGATGCAGCAGAATTGTACATATTTTGACTGATTTGGATGCTCTTCAAACTTCAGAAGTGATAAAAATTGGAGTTAAATGATTTTTTTTTAGACAGTGATATCTTCTCCTGCCTTATGATTAACTGCGGTGCTGGATGAAGCTTTTCCACACACTATTCTTTCCTGTCTTGTCAGTTTTAGTTACCATATAATTTTAAGAGAGCTTTTGAATCATTAGGCTTTTCACCTAATTGCAAAGGCATTACAGGCTTAATATGGCTGTCACAGCACACATTTCCTTCACTTTAACAGCAGTCCAGCCACCTTAGCTTCCTTCTAAGTTCCTTTTAAACTTAGATAACATACTTTATGAGATTTCCCATAAACTAAAATGTCATTCTCGGAAATCCCAACACCCTTCCAGTGTTGCAGAACCATACACATTTTTCTAAGGTGATTCTGATGCTAAATGGAAAGCAAAAAAATAGGTATCTTTTAAGAATTGTCATCATGAGTTGTTTTCTTGTCTCTTTCAAGAAGATCCGGTGAGAATAATTTTGACAAAACATTTTTCATCAGAAAATATTTAGTTAGCTTTTCACAGAAATGTCTCTATTTTTAATAAAAATTTCATAATGATGATTCTTTATTTTTAGTTTCAGAATAGAATTCCTAGTTGAGCCCTGACAAATGGAGGTACACCTACCATTGTGCTTAGGGCAAGTATAGCAGAGTTAGGTTTATTCTCACACTTTGAGCTTCAGCATGTGGGGAAGCACTGGTCTGTCACTTTCACAGTGGCTGTCCTCAGCACTTGGATGCTGGATTTTAGGGTAAATCTCTTTGCCTCTCTTCTTCATATTACCTGAAAACTTTCCGAATATCTTAGTTTTTTCCCTACATGAAGATAAAACAAATAAATGACAATTATGTTTACTAAAATTAAATTATTTTGTTTTCAGGTTGGTCTATTTGTCAGAGTGCAAAATACATTGTTAGTTGGATGTATTTAGATAAGAATACTCATAGTGTGTCTGTGATGTTCTATGAGAGCAGCTCTGAAAGTAATGCCTCCTATTTGACAAGGTCTGCTCCTAAAGTAATGCCTCCTATTTTATTATGTTGGCTCATAACATCAGAGGCAGATATTGGTGGTACAGCAGTAGAGGCTGAACCTTCCCACCAATATTCCATTACATTTTGTTGCCATGCAACAGATGAGAGCAGAGGGGAAGTCTGAGAAAATGGCATCTGACATGAAAATGCAGATGATGCAAAGGTGCGGAATTGAATTCCTCCATGCAGAAAACATTGCACCCATCA
Organism: Penelope pileata; assembly: GCA_013396635.1. Taxonomy (NCBI): domain Eukaryota; kingdom Metazoa; phylum Chordata; class Aves; order Galliformes; family Cracidae; genus Penelope; species Penelope pileata. Next base: position 29,815 of record WBMW01005919.1, read on the forward strand.
TCATTTAGCAATGCTTGGAGAACATTTATGGAGAACAAACAGTGGATGTTAGCATAGTGAGGCGGTGGGTGGTGTGTTTCAGCAGTAGTGACAGTTACACGAAAGACAAGCCACATTCCAGATAGCCATGCACAACTGTCACATCACAAAATGAAGAGCGTTTTGATCAGCTTATCCATGTGAATCGGCGAATTTCAACCAGAGAACTGTGTATGGAACTGAATTTCTGCTTCAGTGCTTTGGAAATGGTGGTGGCAACATTGGAATATTGCACAGTTTGCACCAGGTGGGTCCCGCAGATACTTACACAGGAACAGAAAGAACACCAAATGCAACTTTCTTAGGACCTATTGAACCAATACAAGGCTGAAGGTGACAGTTTCCTGGATCACATAATTACCGGTGATGAGACTTGGTGTCACCACTACAAGCCAGAGTCAAATTGGCAGTAAATGGAGTGGCGACGTGAATTACCCATCAAAATAAAAGCTCAAGATGCAGCCCTCACTGGGTAAAGNGATGATGCAAAGGTGCGGAATTGAATTCCTCCATGCAGAAAACATTGCACCCATCATCATTTAGCAATGCTTGGAGAACATTTATGGAGAACAAACAGTGGATGTTAGCATAGTGAGGCGGTGGGTGGTGTGTTTCAGCAGTAGTGACAGTGACACGAAAGACAAGCCACATTCCAGATAGCCATGCACAACTGTCACATCACAAAATGAAGAGCGTTTTGATCAGCTTATCCATGTGAATCGGCGAATTTCAACCAGAGAACTGTGTATGGAACTGAATTTCTGCTTCAGTGCTTTGGAAATGGTGGTGGCAACATTGGAATATTGCACAGTTTGCACCAGGTGGGTCCCGCAGATACTTACACAGGAACAGAAAGAACACCAAATGCAACTTTCTTAGGACCTATTGAACCAATACAAGGCTGAAGGTGACAGTTTCCTGGATCACATAATTACCGGTGATGAGACTTGGTGTCACCACTACAAGCCAGAGTCAAATTGGCAGTAAATGGAGTGGCGACGTGAATTACCCATCAAAATAAAAGCTCAAGATGCAGCCCTCACTGGGTAAAGTGATGTGCACTGTCTTTTGGGATAGGAAAGAGGTGATTCTTCTGGGTTTCCTGGAACCCAGACAAACCATCAACTCTGACTGCTACATCGCGATGCCGACTAAGCTGAAGGCTTGAACTTCCAGAATCAGACCAGAGAAGAAGACAACCTTTCTCTTGCAACACAATGACACCAGGCCTCATACCAGTTTGAAGACCATGTAGTACTTTTCCAATCTTGGCTGAACTGTCCTACAACACCCACTGTATAGTCCAGATTCAGTGCCTTCTGACTTCCATCTGTTCAGGCCGATGAAAGATGGACTGCATGGGCAACATTTTCCTAGCAATGATGCTGTCATAGCAGCTGTGAAACAGTGGGTCACCTTCATTGGTGCAGATTTTTATGCGCACATGGCATTCAGGCTCTTGTTCATTGCTGGTGAAAATACATAGCTAATGGTGGTGACTATTGAAAAATAGTGTTTTGTAGCTGAGAACTTGCTCTATCAAATAGTGTTATTGTGCTCTTTCTGTCTGCTGGAGTTTCCATGGAAATAAATAGGAGTCATTACTTTCAGAGAGACCTATGTACTAAGCTTCATGTCCCAACTCTGTTGACTGATAACATGTTATCCTTGTTGACTTAAATGAAATTATGGGTACGGGTAGAAAGCTTGAGCATTTCTGTTCATAAGATGTGAAAAGTAAACCTTTTAGTCTTAATACTAAAAGTGATTTGAGTGATTGATCAATTGAATGGATAATTTTATGCACATTTTACATATCAATACAAATTCTCTGCTTACCATACTATGCTAGTACCTTCCTGGATAGATTTTAGTTTCTCACATTCCATGTGACAAGATAAAAGAATTCAGATCAATCAACAGATTAACCACACAATTCAGGATTTAAAGGATACGTGTATGTTCTAAGTAGTAAAGAATGTTAAAACTGATGATAACTTGTTAGAACAGTGGACTTACAACAAAAAGTACACAATATTATTTCTTCTAGATTAATCTGAGGCACTCAAAATTGTGTAAGATCACTGTCAAGTGGTCAGTTGTATATATAGTAGTATCATGAGATACATTAACTGAACATAAATTCGAGGAATACTATGGCTGTTGGGAGTGATTATCTAAAATTTAAATGCTTAAAATGAAACTACCTTAAAGAAGCTGACAGGTCCTCTACGTGTCTTGTAGTACGTGAGTAAACAAATCTGGAAGGCATGTTTGATTAAGGAGAGGGAAACATTTTTCTAGAAACATGTCAGTCAAGGTCAGTAAAGCCAAATTCAGAGGCACTGCCTGTATTAAAGACTGAAACCCAATCCAAGACTCACAAGGTGAGATCAGAGTGGGACATTTGCATTTGGGTTTTCATTGTTCTATTGTAACTTCCTTTATACTGTGTAAGTGTAAGGAGTTCATTGGTAAGAAACACTATTTTTAAGACTATATTTCTTAGATTTATTGCCACAAGGAGTCAGGTATTTGTAGCCAAGAAGCTAGATCTTCCTATAGGCTATTTTTCTATGGTGGTCAGAGACTAGGAACATGTCTGAGGAACTGGGCAGGACTGGGATGAGTAGGCTGTGCTGTACTATTATGTCAGAAACAAGGTCCGCACACCTGTGGGCACATCTGTGGACACAGAAAATTTGGAAGTCATTATTCAGATCAAGAGGGTATTAAAACAAGTGGAAATACATGTTTGGCTTCAGTCAAAACAGGTGTTTATTCAGTAAGTGGAACTGGAACACTTTCTGGAAGAAAGTGATGTTTGCTTTTAAAAAATTTTGCTTGGATTTTCTGTAGATTTATATTTTTCAATTGCTTTTGCTGTTCTAATGTGATGTTCACTTCACACTCCCAACTTAAATGGTAGAAAGTGAGTGTTTGACTTTAACTTTTTCTATGATACCAAGGCTGGCGGGAAATGGCCCACTGCTATTTATACAATCAATTCAATGAGTAGCTGCGGGGTGTTGGCATACCACAACCTGTGGCAGTGCTGACAAAGAAACCACACAGTGGCTGTCTTGGAAAACGTACAAATGAGAGAGAATGAAATGACCCAGAAGGGCATATAGCATTTAATTTGCAAATGAGATCTTGTAGTACAGACTGTTTTGTAAGACACTTGTTTTCTTGTACAACACAATCTGAAACACTGTGAAAACCTGCCATGATAGTCTTGAGCTGTTCCCTTCTAAACGCCAACACTTTTTAGGTCAGAGGTCCAGAAAGTATGTTCTGCACCTTTTCACATGTATCTACACTTGCTAGTGAACATGTAGGCATAACTACTGACTGGCTTTCTGCCAGAGCCCAAACACAAGAATACTTATTACACTAGCTGCCAAACAACACACCGTGGGTGATATGTGAAGTGATGATATGCTGCTGGCTTCTGACGTCTCTCTTGTCATGCACAGTACCTTTTGGAGGTGTCCAGAATCTTCATTGTACAAAAGGAGCCTGAATGACCATAACCCCTGACATATACGGAGAAAGACACATGAATGAGCAGTCACCTATAACACAGTTTGTGTGATTTTTTAACTGTTTTGTCCTGATATATAAACCCTGTACTGTAGAAGAGGCTTAAGAACCTTGATCACCTTGTTAATAGTAATATTACAAGGCAAGAAAGAATGAAAATGGAAAGAAAAATATTGAATAATTGAATGGTCTGGGTTAACCTGAGAAGGCTGAAAGATACATAAAGAGAAGGAAGAATGCAAGAATGTAGCTCTTAGACTAGTGAATATAATTTGTTTAAGCTCCATAATCTTTTGTTTCCCTACAGGGGGATTCCTAGGTGAAATGTTGCTTCCGTCAACAGCAACAACTTTCTGAAAAAGATCAGATTACAATGTAAACCCAATTAATATATCTATATTGTCATGGTATACTGATTTTAGTAGTTGAGAAGTTGTAACTCAATAACAAAGAAAATCATCAGGATATACGTACATGATCTGACAGCACATAGTCTGAACAGTTCAGTAGAAAGCAGTATTTTTTCTTGTTTTTATTTACTGAATATTGGTTTACATGCACAGACCTAAGCACAAGTAAGTTATTGATCAAGAGAAGTGACTGATAACATGTTTGTTTACCTCCTTCTCCCAAATGGTCTTCAGGAGAACATAATTTACTCTATTGATTCTAAAGACTAGCAAATCTAGATAAATCTACTTTTGTAAAAACACCTCTAATAGAAGGCAGTTTCCTTTCTTGACATTCTGAAATCTGCAAGTCCATTGAGATTCGTGTGAAAAAAGCTATTGCATAGTTCTTCAATTTTTCTGGTCGCTGTGTGGCTGCTTTAACTATTTTACTTTGATACAAATGAGAGCTGCTATGTTAGAAGCAGAATTTCATTATATAGTCAACACAGAGCAATAGACATTGCAAGGAGTGAGTTCAGGATGCTTAAAACTAATTAAATTGATATTCAAGTAGTCACTGCAGTCAACGGAGACTAAGGCGTAGGTTTTATCATACCTCCTGTTGAGTTGAACTGGGAACTAAACATTCATTCTGTTGATTTTTAAGGTAGCCCACCTTTAACTAAGTCAGACATTATATTTCTGGGCTGAAAAAAACTAAGTCAGACATATATCTTATCTAACTTAAAGTTAGATAAGATGGACTTCTATACCTTTATCTTTCATCAGCTCAAAAAAAGTCATAGTTAATACATTACCTCCTGAATTTGCAGCTAGGGGATACCACATTAATATACCCAAGCCTGTCTACATGGATTAGTGTAGGTGACAGCTTTGATATGTTTGCAGCTGTTCTCCTGCTAAGGAGTTTAATTTTTACTTTAGCAAAGGCTTTGATCGCTATCAGGTCCCTCAACACACATCCATTCTGGTAGTCATTTAGCATAGAACCACAGTGTGAGTCAGCAAATCAAAGTCCAGGAAGAACAGAAATAATTGCATTGGGAAAGTTCTATACATGGGGGCATGATAATCCTATTCTGCATATCTGTTTGAAAATTCCAGTCTGTCTCATTTATAAATTCTCGGAGACCTACTCTTTTCATTGTGTGGTTTGCAGAATTCAGGCTTGATCCATACAAACAGTTTAACAAGCATTTCGATTCCAGAATTAATTCAAACCATTGAATGATTTTCAGTGTTTTCTTGGGAGTTCAAACTGCAGTTAACTGGGTGCAAACTGAGTCCCAACTGGAAAAGGACTTCACAAGGGGTACTAAGAAGAACAAAAAAGGCTTCTACAGGTACCTAAACTAGAAAAAGAAAGGCCTTGGCTTTCCTGACCACATCTGTACACAGCCCAGCAGCATACTTATACTATTCCCCCGGTACCTGTCCCTGCTTCCACTGCCTATGCATTTCCTTCTTCCTCTTCAGTGTGACCAGGAGGTCCCAGTTCAGCCATGCTGTTCTGTTCCTTTCCTTTCCTGACTTCCTACATCTGAGGATGGAGAGCTCTTGTGCCCTGAGGAAAGCTTCCTTAAAGATCTGCCAGCTCTGCTCTGCTCCCATGTCCACGGGGACAGTTTCCCAGTGGGTTTTGTTGACTAACTCCCTGAAGAGCTGGAATTTAGCTTTCCTAAAATTTAGCATACCTTATCTACAAGGTATTATTTTTTTCATTTGTGATTTAATGTCACAGCTTCACAAATGTGACATTAAAAATCAACACATTTAAAACACTCAGATAAAATAAGATACAACTTTCTACCACAAAATGGCAAAGCCTATGAGAACAGATAAATTTGAATTGTGAGCTGGGCAGTCTTAATAAGGAGTTACATATCTTTGGAGCTTAATTACAATAGAGCTTGTCACAATAAGATTAATGATGAGCAGTTTTTCACTTCAAACGATTACAATTGAATTAAGATAGTACCATTATTCTTAGAGAGATAAGGTCAAGCAAATGAGGCAATAGTGGAAAAAAAAAGTAGAAAGTGAAACTCTTAAAAGGAAGGAACATTCTACAAATGTTCAGAAGCTTCAAATGCTTTGCACGGCTTATATTTACAAAAGGACATTTTATAAATTGCTATGTAAAACAGTGAAGAAAGATGATAAAATGTGTTTGTATGTGTTTTTATTGATATTGTTGTTATTTTCAACCATTTAATGCTATGAGATCTAGTACCATTTTTAGAACTGTGAATAGACATTAGTTTGGATCTCTTTCTCTTTTCTAGAAATGGGAAAAACTCTTGTAGAATGCATATATTAGTCTTTCAAGTACATATATACCAGCACTTAGATGCTGGGAGGATATTTGTCTGTATAGTAGGGATAAATTATGAACTGTTAAATTTGAGGTTATTTTCTAGTTCACAAGGTAGTGTTGCCATGAAAGTCACTGTAGTGTGTCCTTATAGCTAGCTATACAAAGGTGGTAGCCCTTTCCCTTAGGGAACAGACATTTAGAAAGACCATCCAAAAATTAAACCCTATTTCTGAGAATGTTGTCCAAATGGTTCTTGAACTCTAGCAGGCTTGGAGTTGTGACCACTACTCTGAGGAGCCTGTTGCAGCGCCTAACCACCCCCTTGGTGAAGAATCTTTTCCTAATCCACAACCTGACCCTACTCTGGCACAGCTCCATGCCATTCCCTTGGGTCCTGTTGCTGTCACTGGAGGTCAGTGCCTGCCCCCCTGCTTCCCTCATGAGCAAGCTGAAGGCCACCACGAGGCCTCCCCTCAGTCTCCTCTTCTCTGGGCTGAAAAAAAAACAGATGACCTCAGCTGTTCCTCATACATCCTGTCATAGAATCATAGAATCATAGAAACAGTAGGTTGGAAAGGTCCTACAAGATCATCTAGTCCAACCGTCTTCCTATCACCATCCCTACCCACTAAGCTACTAAATCATATCCCTTAGCACCTCATCCAGACACTTCTTGAACAGCGGCAGGGACGGTGACTCCACCACCTCCCTAGGCAGGCCATTCCAGTGCCTGAGCACTCTTTCAGAGAAAAAATTTTTCCTTATATCCAGTCTAAATTTACCCTGGTGCTACCCTGT
>WBMW01005919.1:41927-45433 GCA_013396635.1 Penelope pileata
TGTTTCATTTCAGTATAATATTTAGAAATATGCACCTTCCTCTGCCTCTTGCACATTATCTGGAATCCAGATCTTTTCTATTGTCCTGCAAACAGTAATGAACAGAACTACTTAAAGGCCATAAGCATAGCTTATGCCATTAGTGAGATCACTTGGAACATAAAGACTCCAATATCCTCTGCAGGAACTGTGCTGAGCAGAGAATCGGCATGTATGCTTACAAACTGTAGTACTGATAACTAAATAGAGCATTCACTCCAAACTGTATTTAACCCTGGAATGACAAAATAAATATTTGTGGACATACAATGGAACAAACTCAAATTCCTTTCCCAGTATCTCAAGATTATACCCTGTAAAACAAATAATTCCAGATCAAAAACCTAGCAAATATACTTGGCACAAAACACCCTCAAGCTCTTTTGGCTGATGAAGATTGTATGTTTTTGTGAGTATAGAGTAAGTTTTCATAAAGCAGAATAACGTGTGAGATGACTTGCATGGCCAAGCATGCACATACTCAAACACAGTGTAGGTGAAACTGATGCACATCAGAGAAGCCCTGAAGCCTCCACAGAGAAATCAACTGGACTGTGAACTCAGACTTCTAAATCTAGTCAGCACCTAGATGTCACTACTGAGGACAACACAACTGAAACCTGAATGATCACAGATGATCTGTGTAAAATGGGTGGTATTCCTGCCATCTGAGATCTGACTCAGCTCTGTTTTCTAGTATGTCAAATAAAAAGGCTGAGGTATGTTTATATTTAAATGCTTTATGAACCAGATTCTTTTTGTGCATATTTGTGCCTTTCTAAAAATGGTCTTACACCTTCATTTTACTTATATTATTAAAAATAAATAAATAGGAAATTATCCCTATCCTTCCTGAACACACTTAAAAATAACAACTGATACTAGTTCATGATGAGCTAGTTACCAACACCTGTTATGAAGATAGCATTAGTGACAGCATCTGGAAAGAAAATGAAAAACAAAGTGCAACAGTATGTTGTCTATAAATCAAAAAGCTTCATTTGCTAATTTATATTAAAATATTTTTACTTTATATATATCACAGTGGTAATGCATAGAAACCATATATTTTCTTTTCCTTGGGTGCTATAAAGCTCTGATGACAATAAATCTGGGTATACAGGTAGTACTACTCTCTTTAGCACATAAATTTAATATACAGAGTTCCTGAAAATATATATAGCAGGTATAGAACTCCCTCCAGATAGAAAAGCAATATAGTAAAAATGAAGTTCTCCTTTTGCACAGTCCTTTTATAAGAAAGTATATAGCTCCTCATTCAATATATTCAAAACTGTATCTTTCACTCTAAATCATTTGGCATGATATAACTAATATAAATTATATTATTTTGATAAGATATTAAATGAAATGCAAATGATAGGATAATTATTAATGTCACTTTCTGATTGTAAAATAAAATATTTCAGAAATTTGGTGCCAAGTTGGAGCATCTACATTGTATAAATCATCAATTTATAAAAAATGAAGTAAAAAGTGTGAGTTTTTATAAGCTTGTTTTAAAATATCCTGAAAGGAGACTATACCTGATACGTAGAAAATTTGCTTTTTTTTTTTTTTTACTATAATTGATGCAAAATGTCCTCTAAATTCATGTTGTCCAAATACCATACTTTGCTTCCCAGTGTTGCCTCAAGTCAAAAACATTAAACAATCCAAGCTCAAAATACTGAGCAGAATTTTGATGAACTGTGTTTCTATTGTAGAAAATAAGACCTATCTTAGACGGAATGTATCTTCAACCTTTCTTTCTCCACTTGGCTCTTCCTTTCTCCTTTTTTGTTTATGGAAATGTACTGGGAAGTGGTCTAATAACATACTTAACAGTCATTTTTAGTTGTGTACATACAGTGGTTAATTACAGCTCATATTGGAAATGAGCATATGGTCTGGCTTTCACTTCTGCTGTGCTTCTGTAGCTCCAATCAGTGGAACAGGTTGCCCAGAGAGACTGTGCAGTCTCTTTCCATCCTCAGAGATTTTCAAGACTGAATAAAGCCTTGAGCGATCTGATCTGGTTTCACAGCTGACCCTGCTCTGAGCAGGAAGTTGAACTGAAAACCTCCTCAGATTCCTTCCATGCTGGTGTGATTCTGCGTGAGGTTCTTGTGGGGCAAATTCAAATATACACACAGTGTGCAATACAATGTACAGTGACTCAGTCCCCGAGGTCAGCTGCTTCAGAGCCGGTGCAGTCAGAGCCGCAGCGGCAGATCTTGAGGTACAGGGGGGTTTCAGGAGGTTCCCTTGCCAGGATACCCGGCAGCGCCCAGCAGCTCTCGAGAGAGAGGCTGACGTGGCGTGGGCGCTGCCAGGGCAACGGCAGTCGCATACACGCCCTCACCCTTGAAAAAGCCTCAGGGAGGGCAGCGACATGTTGCTGTCCACCAGGCACAGGAAGGGGGTAGTTCCCGCAACGCAGTGCGAACAGGAAGGGTGAGCAGGCTGCTGATTAGGGAGGTGAGTTCATTTTGTTTGGTGTGTCTTAGGGAGGGGAGTCTGTGAGGTGATTATTGCCTGCTAAGTACCGGGCCATCTGTTTGTGGGATTATCACCCTCCCAGAACAGTGACTCAGCCGTGGTATCCACCCGTAGGAGAGCCAGGGTGTCTGCTCCTCTCATGGAAAGATGCTGAAACCCTCACTGAATTCCGGAGTAACCACGTGGCTGTGCAGACCTCTAGCTGCCCCAAACGGGCGAGCCTTTTGCTGGCATCGTGGGGCAGCGGTGAGAGTGGGTGTGTGAGGTGTGAACGGGTGGAGGATCTGCTCAGCCTCGTGGCCAGGCTGCAGGACAAAATACACAAGCTAAAAACTGACATGGGAGCCAAAAAGAAGGAACAGGAGAAACACTCCCTGCCTTCACAGAGACAGGCTGTCTCAAAAGTAAAAGCACAAGTTGCAAGGCAGCCGGTATCCTGTCAGGTTGAGGGAAGAACTTCTCAACCTGGGGGTAAGAACACAAGGGAAAGGAGTGGATGGAAGCAAGTCTCTGCTTGGAGCTGCAATCCTAAACCGAGTTCTTTGCCTCGGTCTTCACCTCGGTCTTCACTGGCAGCCAGGATTCTCGTATTTCTTATGCCCCTAAAGCTCACATCCCTGAACCTCTAGGTGGGAACTGGGGGAGTAAATCCACCCCCTGCTATAAGGGCAGAGGAAGTCTGGGACTGCCTCCTGAGACTGAATGTGTACAAGTCTATGGGGCTGGATGACATGCATCCCAGAATCGTGAAGGAGCTGGCTGATGTGGTTGCCGAGCTGCTCTCCCTCATATTTGAAAAGTCGTGGCTGTCAGGTGAAGTCCCTGGTGACTGGAAAAAGGGAAGCATCACTCCCATTTACAAGAAAGGAAGGAGGACCCAGGGAACTACAGGCTGGTGAGCCTCACCTCTGTGCCTGGGAAGATCATGGAATAGATACTCGTAGAAGACATACTAAGGCACATGA
>WBMW01005919.1:45765-58997 GCA_013396635.1 Penelope pileata
TGAGGCCCCATCTGGAGTACTGTGTCCAGGTCTGGAGCCCCCAATACAGGAAAGATGTGGAACTGTTGGAGAGGGTTCGGAGAAGGGCCGCAAAGATGATCAAAGGGCTGGAGCACCTCCCCTAGGAGGACAGACAGAGGGAGCTGGGCTTCTTCAGCCTGAAGAAGAGAAGGCTGTGGGGGATCTCATTGTGGCCTTCCAGTATTTAAAAGGAGATTATAAACAGGAGGGGAACCAACATTTTGCAAGGATAGACAGTGATAGGGCAAGGAGGAATGGTTTTAAGCTGAAGGAGGGAAGTTTTAGATTAGACGTCAGAGGACAGTTCTTTGCTGCAAGAGTGGTAAGGTGCTGGAACAGGCTGCCCAGAGAGGTTGTGGATGCCCCAGCTCTGCACGTGTTCAAGACCAGGTTGGATGGGTTCTTGGACAACCTGATCTAGTACCAGATCTGGAGGTTGGTGGCCCTGCCTGTGGCAGAGGAGCTGGAACCTGATAATCCTTGGGGTCCCTTCCAACCCGGACCATTCTATGATTATACAATAGTGTAACATGGAGACATGAGTGAGGCATAGCCTTGGAGCACTGTAGTGTGCCAATTGGCTGTGACATAATGTGCTACTTTTGAGGATATTTGAGCTGCTGATTTCTTATGCCAATAAGAAATTACTTCATAATTTCTGAATGAAACCAATGATTTTAGCTGCCTTCCTTAAAGAAACTTGAGACACTCAAAACTTGACACTTCAGGAAAGTTTGCTTTTGCTTCTTACATAAGTAGCACAGTAACAATAACCACTGCTAGGGTTGAAGGAGCTGCTCTAAATTCCTGAGGTAAAACCTTGGTGTGTGGGTAAAATCAAATTTAAAGATTCCAATATTTAATTTTTTACTTATAGCCTTGGGTACATTAGTAATGTCTTACCAAAGTTGCAATGCATTTCATGGATGTCTTCATTAAATATATAGCTGTTTTCACTCCTTCGACATCTGGATCATAATTTACTATATCTATTTTTGTCTATTTCACCATTTTCTTTGCTCGCAGCTTCTCATCCTTCCTTTCATATCCACCGAAGCAGTACCTTTTGGCCATGTTCCATCTCCTTTCTTCATGCGTAACTAAACAAGCATTCATTTTCTTGCTACTGTTATGAATAATTTCTCTTGTTCCATTATTTCAATTTAGCTCTTGACCACATTGTTTAAAAAAAAAATACAATTAATTCCTCTGCTCCCTAATTCAAATTATAATCTGTATTTATTTTGATTTTATAGATTCATTTCAGCAGTACTGAAGACCTGGTAGTCTATCCTTGTTGCTGTTCTTGTGGTTGCCAAAATAATCTTTGGAACTATCAAAAAACATTAATGGAAATTTTCGATGACAAAAACAAGGTAAAAAGTCTGCTATCACATTATAAAGATACCAGTAGATAAACATCTGTCTGAAGAGTTTTGTTTCTAAGTACTGATTTTTTTATTTTTTATTTTTTGGTCTTGCCAATCTGGAGTATAGTGACAGTGATATGATCTACCTTTACTTACTGTTTAGAGATTGCTCATGCTAAAATGAAAAGATTTTTTTGTGAGCTTCCTTTATTTCACCTTGATCTTTATTCATGTCAGAATTTGTAAATGAAGCAAGATTAAATAGGATAGTCTTCTCATGAAAGACTAGGCTGCTGTAATGTATAGCGCTGGTATTTTGAGGAATGCCACTACTGTTTTTTCACTTACTGAAGCAGTGCAACAGCCTGGCAATAAACTACTTTCTGTAGCAGAGTTCTTTCCCTACAGAAAAACTGTAAAGCCATGCTTATCCAAGAGCACTGAGAGGTACTTCAAAAAATATAGCCTCCATGAGCCAAATGTTTTATCTCAATGGAATTTTTTAAAGTTTAGTGTAAGCAGTTGTGCAGAGTGCTAAAATTTACACTGACAACATTCATTTGAATATGTAAATTTAGAGTTGATATAAGCTATATTTCAGATGCAATATAACAGAGGAACGATAATTTCTGTAGAAGGCAAATTGTGGCTATAGAAAATCACCAAAGCCTTCAAAAAACGGCATATTTCTAAAGCAGGTTTCTCAAATCAGTGGAAACAACTGCCACTTTGGAGCTCTTGTTGACTTTATTGCTTGTACATCCAAGTAAAGAGCTGATTGCTTTAATATAATTCAAATTAGCTGAAGTCAGTGTGTAATCTCTTAAAAAGACACCCTGCATTTAACCAACTGTTACTAGTCTAAATGAACACAAGCTTTCATTACATGACCCTATCCATTTTCTTTCTAATCAGAAAGTATTGGCTTTCCTACTTTATTTTCTCTATAGCACTGTGATTTCTAAATGGAAACTAACCATAGTACTTCAGCTTTTTCCACCATGACTTTTCTTTTAAACACATTTTATGGACCTAATTTCAGCTGAATATTTGACACTGCAAAAATGAGTTTACACATAGCATATCAACATTTCCCATGGATGTCCCGCTATTACATTTATAGATACACTCTTTTTTACGGGTTTAAAAATAATCTTAACTACATTGCTGACTCCAGATTTCAAGGAAGACCCTCCCTGAAACCTAACACAAACAGAGGAGGTACAGTTTTTGATTCCCATCTCAGTGAGTATTCTTGTTTGGTACTGACAATCCACTGTTCTCCTAGTAAGAATTATCTAGTAATAATTTATTACAATGAATTCTTCTGTGATAACGTGTAAACACCAACCTTCAACAACCACAAATCTTTGCAAAACTTGATAGATTATATTTTTGTGTGTGTTTTGCTCTTCTAGCCTTTTATTATTTGTATTATTTTGATTACTGAAAGCTCTGTGTTCCTGTAAAATCTTCCTTGAAAAAGGATATTCTTATAAAATCCTTCCTGAGCAATAAATTTAGACGCATAATTTTATGGAAGCTTAAGAAAAGAATCTGGAAGTCTCTAGAAAGGCCATATGGACAAGGCATATATATTAACTTCAACAGTAGCTTAAAACTGAAAGCTGAATATCTAGGCCCTATGAACAGCAAGCTGGCCTTATGAGCACAGAAGTCCTTATCTTATTGGATATTTAATTAACTAAGCAGTGGAGAAAGCGTAGAAGCTAAGGGCTGTTTCATATGTTATCTATTCCTACTTTGAATATTTTCTAAATTATAAACACAGATCATAGAGCGTATTTCAATTTTAATCCTAAAATAATCAAGAGCTTAAAACCTTTAGGAAAGGGGAAGATAGATTAAAGACTGGACTAGGTAAATAAAGCCTCTTCATTCAATTTCTAAAACTGATTCTGGAAAACTAAACACCAGTGAAAACGTAACAGATTTTTGTTTCATCACTGGTTGGGAACACAGATGATAGAATTGACAAAACATTGGTTTTAAATTGCTTAATAATCTGACAATGTAAACCCCAAATCACAAGAACCGTGAAGGAAACAGATCTCTGAGATGGAATGAAGCCCATGCTCATAGTATCTCAAAAGCCAGTGTTTACAGCACAGCTATAGGTGGTACATGATGTCCTTGGAGACATCAATAGGGGACAATTTGTTTTCTGGCTCTCAATCAGTCCTAAGTTCAAGTTACGCTACACTGTCAAAGTTTTCAAATCTGAATTTGAATAACATCCTTTTTAAATAATTCCGTTGTAACACATTGATTTTCTAATTGTCAATATAATTTATTAGACATGCACATACACTTATCAGTGATCTTCCTATGCTTTTTCATGGGCATACTTGCCGCCATTTGGTAACATCCTGACTTGAAAGGATATTATGAACTGCAGTCATGTGTATGCATTTTACTCAGAGTATAGTGAGGCACTGGAACAGGCTGCACGGAGAAGTCGTGGATGCTGCATCCTTGGAGGCATTCAAGGCCAGGCTGGCCAGGATGCAGCACTAGACAGCCTGATCTAGTGAGTGGCAACCCTGTCTATGACAAAGGGGCTGGTGCTAGGTGATTTTTAACATCTCTTCCAACCCAAGCTGTTCCAGTATTCTATGATTCTATTGTTTGTATTTAAATATGTGGCTTTCAAAAAGTGCATATAATTCCTTTGAAATGCAGGCCTTTTGTTTTCACTAGTCTGTTAGTTTCAACATTATCCAACATTATTCAGCACTTCTCAAAACAAGAAACAATTCTTGTAATTTCTCTCATTGTTGCCATAATTCCCTTTATGGTCAACTAGGCACAAGTCTGTAACACAAGATATGGCTTAAAAAAACCCCAGGAAAGTAAGAGAATAATGACCCTTCGCATTTTGGCTTTCTCTAGGTGCAGACTGCAGCTCACCAGGGGCTTTCAGAATTTGAATCAGGTACCTAATGATATCTAAATCACATTTTTTGTATATACTTACTTTCCTGGCTCAAACTAATAGAACATTTGGCCTGAGATTTGGTCAGAAAATTAGAATACTAATAAATATTCCTAAAGCAGGATACCAATTAGAAGAATGCTTTGTTTTCTAGCAGACCTGATGAGCTGTTTACTAGGAAAGAAAAAAAAGTAACGATTACATTTATTTTAGCTATGACATTCATATAAAGCAGGTACAGAAGAATGTTGTCCAGATTTTGGCAAGATGGTTAACAGAAAAAACTTGCATATACACTAGATGTCTTGTATGATGCAACAGGCTCTTATGACATATGTATGTTTAATGTTGACGTAGAATTATAAAGGTAGGCCAAACGCATAAAATCTTGATTTCAGTTGCTTATAACTCAGTTGAATTTAAAAGTGAAATTTTTAATGCCACCTAAGACATCTGACTTTCTAAAGATTCATATTTGTTCTTTGTTTCTCAAGATCAAATGTAGTAAAAATATGAAAATTGCTTTGCCCAAAACAGCCAATTCTGATTACCTTTTCTTTTGAAAACTCTAAGATCTTTATGCTTAGACAGAGAGAGTAAAACCTTGTTGAAGAGGTCTTGAAGGGGACAAAGGAAGTGGAGAAAAGAAACATAGAAGAAGACAGGAGATATAATTAAAAGGAAGGAAAATGGTGAGGTTAAGATTACCTGACAAATAGTCCACATGGAGACAGAGGGTGAAGAGAGGCAAGACTAGAAAGGAGACACACAATAGAATAGGAGAGAAGGAGCAGGAGAATAAAAACAGGAGAGGGGAGTCATACTTACTTCAAAAGCTGAAATAGATGAAGAATGATGTTCCATTTACGGAGTTGAATGCTTGTTTGGAAACTAGGTTGTGTCTGTACTTCTGTCATTGTGTTTAACTGTATTTGATAAATCACTTCAACTATATATTTTAAAGGTGTTCATAATAGTCTGAATATGCTGTACTTCAGTTACTGAAATACTGACTATTCACAGATGCAATTAAAGTTGATTTGCTGTGCTATGAATATATGAAGATCCATTAATGCTAATATTATAAAAAATGAGGTCATAGGTATTCTAGGTGGAAATTTTTAATCTCAGTCTCTCAATGTCTCAGTTCTCTCTCTGCACGAGTGACAGTACCTATATGTGAAATTGATTTTATTAATGTTTATGAAGCAGTACCACATTCTAGTGATGTGTTGTAGAAATGCTTAAGAGAAAATTAATAATTCCTTCTGCAAAGCAGGCTTTCAATCTTAAAAGTAAATAATGGAAGGGGCAAGGTGGAGGAGACCAGGCACTGGACAATGAGAATGCAAAATGCTGAGAAGGTGTGTGATCCTGAGGAGACCTGGATCCTAAGGAGAATAGAGGTAATTAGATAATACATTAGACACATGTACAATGGGATTGAATTAAGGTTACAGTGGGTACCATTATTTTAGTAGAAACTTTTTTCAGTGTTTGATACTTCATTTTCAACAATGTTCACTTAGTATAAATTTTTCAGTAAAGAAATTATCCTGCTTCTTCCTATATTGTCTGTTTTCCAAGACCATATATGATTTGGGAGTACAGGGGAACTTTCATTGTAATTACCTCCTGCTAATACAATAATGATAGCTAAAACCAATGGCTAAGTTGATGAGCTGATAAATGGTAACAGAAGAGATTTCTATTCTGTTACCAGTTCCATTACTGGGTAATGGATATTTTGTAAATCACTGCAGGTCATTTTGTCTCAATTATACTGCCTGATAGTTGCATAAATATAACAACTTTCTTTGTAAAATCCTATAAGAAATCCTATATCCTTGGCTGTTAACTAATATATTAAAAAGATTTTTTCTAATTTCATACTGAAATTAATCATGCATTCATTTCTACTTTTATTCTAATGCAGAAGAGTGTTAAGTACTTTGTGTCCTTCCATAGTGAAATACTGAATACCTAGTATTCAGTTTATACTAAAATATTCCTCATTCCTTTACATAAGAATGCAATCCGAAAAAGTAAAGACTCTTGAAGATCTCATCTCTCCTGAATATAGTAACCCCGAATGTTTGTCTCCTAACATAATACTATTAACTCTTGTATGTGGCCATCCAGCCTATTCCTTGTCCACCCTTCAAAACCATGTCTCCTCAATTTAGAGATAATGTAGTGTAAAACCATGCCAAAGGCGTTACGGAAGTTCAAGTAGATGACATTAGTTCATTTTCCCTTGTTGACTGAAGCTGTCATTCCATCATAGAAGGCTACCTGATTGGCCAGGCACGATCAGCCCTTAGTGAAGCCATGCTGGCTGTCTCAGATCACCTCGTCTTGCATGTGCCTTAACATACCTTCCAGGAGGATCTGACCCATGATCTTCCCAGACACAAAGGTTAGGCTCACTGGTCTGCAGTTCCCCGAGTCTTTCTTTCTACCCTTTTTGAAAATGGGAGTGATGTTTCCCTTTCCACAGTCACTAGGAACTTCACCAGCTATGATTATGCAAATATGATGGAGAGTGGCTTGGCAACTACATCAGCTAATTCCATCGGGACTGTGGGATGGATATCCTTGGGCCCCACAGCTGGGACCTGATGGGAGTACCCACTTAATTGTAGGTGGCCTCTTTGGATTGGATGCTATCATGGGCAGAACAGTCTTGACTCAAGAAATCTCGAATTTATTGCGAGTTAGCATAAACTTTTGATCACTGATTTGTCTGGTGAGAAAAATAAAATGTAAACAATAAAGCAACCACTTCCTTCCCCACTTTGTGGGCTCATCTTCAGTCAAACATCTCTTTTCCTCCATCTTGATCTCAGCTTTCCTTGTTCTAGGCATGAGTCACATTCTGTTCTAACTTGTTCCTACAGAGAGGTTATGGGTTGCACAAGAAGTTGGAATCAAATTTTTTCTGTTCCTGGCTTCTTCTCCTCTGTTCAAACATGGGTTGTACATGGCTACACTCCCTCAGGGGTGTCTCATTGCTGGCATGAGTTGCCCATAGGCTGTAGTCCGTAGGGGGAGTCCCTGTTCTGTCATTGATCACCCATGACTGAAAACTCTTAGGAGTGTCCTTGCCTTGGAGAGGGTTACCCATGGACTGTGGTCCCTCAGGGACCACTCTGGTGTCATGGTGTTCCTCCTCTGTTTCATGTCTCCTCTGTTTTGTTTAATCTCTGAGCAACTGCCACTCTTAAATATGTTTGAGCAGAGGCCCCAGGTGCTCTCTGGACTGGCAGCAGATTTGGCGTACAGTAG
The DNA here is from genome assembly GCA_013396635.1 of Penelope pileata. Lineage (NCBI taxonomy): Eukaryota > Metazoa > Chordata > Aves > Galliformes > Cracidae > Penelope > Penelope pileata. The sequence goes on from WBMW01005919.1 coordinate 53,401, forward strand.
GTTATTTAGGTTGGTTTCTGAGCTGGCTGGAGCCATTTATGACTGGTACAGGCTCCTCTCACACCCTGCAACCCGATGATACAAAGACTCTTCTGGATATGCCCAACATCTCACATAAATGTATTTTTGAACAATATATCTACAGATTTTAAAGCTGAAGGAGATTATGAAAACAGTTTTCCTCACTCTTTGTCTAGCTTTGTGATGCCTCTTCTGAGGCATTTTCTGAGATTCTGAGATTATTTTCTCTTGACTGTAGACTGACAGCTTGGAGAGCTGTCCACACCTTTGTAAAGTACAATTATTTAATATCTGAATGAATTGTTTCCTTTTGCCAAGTTTCATCTCACTTCCTGCTAACATTGCTGTATTTTCTCACTCAGGATTATTGGAAATGAAATTGAAAATAAGAAGTTAAAAAAGGGAAATGTGCACGTGATAAACATCAGGCAGCCAAGCAGAAGCAGTGAACGAAATAAAAATAGATGATAGAAATGGTCTGATGGATTAATATGTAGCACTGTGCTTCTCTAAAGATGTCCAATGCATTCTAGAATGGAAAATCAATCATCTGGAAAAGTAATTCACTATAAAATTTCTACAATCATGGTAACCATAATAGACTTTTTTTTTTCCTGAAAACTTTTGCAGAATTAAAAAAAAAATAAAAAAAATCCTTTGTGTAAATTCCGAATGTATATGTATTACTGGATAGGAAATGAAAACCAAGTAACCAGAGATTAAGGACCCATTGTATTCACAATCAAGAAGCACTCCCTTGTTCCCCCAAATTGAGCTACTTTGCCTATGGTAGGTGAACACTTGTTCAATTGATTTCACAGGAGAGAACTGTGAAGCACTTAACTGATGTGTCAAAAGGAAAATCTTATTAGGACTCTCTATCAGTGTTTTTGTCTCTTAACAAAGGTACACTATAAAAATGTTTTCCAAAGCTTTGGGCTCTGGGGGATTTGGAGTTTTCAGATGGCCTTGTAGATCCCTGCTAGATTAAGGGTTCAAAGCTTACACTTCTGCCTCTGTGCCTCACCCACATAAATCCTTTCTGACTTTAACCCCCTAGGACCATTTTCTAAAGTTGCTATTCAAATGCTAGGAAAGCAATTATAAACCTAATGTTTGGAGCCCAAGGTAGGTGCCTAAATTTTACACAGGCATTTAATCCAGGCATTTCCCTCCACAGTTGTGTGAAATCCTGCCAGTTGATGGCATATTGGCATAGCAGGTTGCAACCACTCTTGCTGAGTTCTTTCAGCTCTGAATAAATTACTGAATACTTCTTTTTAGAGAAAATCTTGTATGCTATCATTTTCTGGTTAAAAGAACAGAATTTGAAGCTGATATTTACAGGTGATGGTCTGATAATGTGTATCCACAGGTTAATCATTACATGTTAATGTGACAAAATAAACATATCATGGAGTTTAACAAGTTAAGAAGAAGAAAAAAGTCAGTGCTCCAGAAGATGGTGTATAGTCAATCAATATAGTGGAAGAATCAGTTTGAGTGGTGAATTATTGATTTAGACATGTAATTAAAATATAAATTAAGTCCTTTACTGTAATTTATTTGTTAAGGATTCTATGTTGAAAAAGAAAATATGGCATATAAACTTCTAGATTTTTATACCAGAAATATCCTCACAGACGTGGTTTGTTGTATGTTGGTATTCTATTTGAATAGTTAACCTGTTGTTACTGCTTCTAAAGGCCAAAGCAGTTCTATTATAGAAACCTCTGATTTCTTGGCAACTTGGCATTCTGTCCTAGAGTAAAAACCATGTCAGTTCATGGGTTCAGTTCAACTTCTAGGGAGGTATACGATGCACTGGCTGAACTATATTGTATTATGCAATGCAAATCTATAGAATACATAGATTTGATAAGTATCTGTGTGAGGCATTTGGAGTAACTCCATTCACAGCAAGCTTTAACATTTCTTGTCTAAAATATTTACAAATCCAAAAAGTATGGTGTTTTAAAAATATCACAGATCAGTATTCTGCCCTTCAAAACAGAACCCTAAGGTATTGAGTTGAGCAGAGTATCTCCACTTTTCCCACTAAAATGCTTAGAATGAAGACATGTACGCATCTGGGTAAAAGCAATTAACAAATTGACAAATGAACGAATCATGAAACAAAACCTGACTAGTAAACCAGAAAATTGATAAATTGGCAAATAGCTTGGTAAGAAGGGAGACATGCTTGAAATTTATAAGAAAGGGCAGCTTAGGCACTATAGGTTGGGAAAATTGATTCAAGATCCTTTCAGACACGGGATAGTAATCTTACACTAGATGTTGTGAATGGGAAAAGGAGTAAAATGCAAAACTAGGAAGCGGGACTTGGGCATTCTATATTCAAAATGTGAATTAAATATTACTCAAGAATTTGGTAATTTTCTCACAAATTTTCTATTTTGCACATAGCTTTTTGATAAGGACAAATAACTAACACTTCAAAATGAGGTAACTAAATGGTAAACTGGCTAGCAGGAGTAGCTTCTATGTCAATTATGCAGTCTCTTTTAAATATGTTATCACAGAATCCCCACCAGGTTTGCTGATGGTGTCAGCTTCAGACATCAGCTAGTCCGTTTTGGAGCCTCATGGAACTGGCTTTCTGGCACAGGGTCAGCCCCGATCTCTTCTCACAGAGCCCAATTCTACTGCCACCCTGCTGCTGAAACCTTAGTGCATAAACCTAATACAACCCAGAGTCACCCAAAAATCCCACCATAGCCCACACCATGGGCTCTGTGTTTTAATGACATTTATTTTCCTGGCTCCAGTGGCTTCAAAAACTACACATCACCATAAACAAACAAAGGAATGTGTCTTGAAGAAAGATGTAGTATTTAAGGTAAAGATACGATTTGCAGTTAATGCAGATGACCTGGTTGAATTTAGTAAGAGAAAAATTGTTTAAATACTGGAATAGACATTATCTAAAAAATGATGAAATTACTTAATTCTTTTTAAAATTACCTTATTCTTTTAATTCATTTTTAATTCAGTCCAATTATGCAAGAAAAAAAGATGTAAAAAAGAAGTACAAAATATATAGTGAAAAAAAGTTACAAGAAAGTAGATCATAAAAAGGGAAAGAAAAATAGATATTCAGAGAAAGAAAATATATCTAAAAGATCCTTTATCTGCCACAATTTACTTAGAACTGAAAAGAAAACAAAACATATCAGAAGAAGATGCCTCAATTATTTGGAAAGAAAAGTTTTCATTTGTTCATGAAATAAGGTTAGAGAATCCTGTTATCACCTCCTGCTAGAGTCACACTGTCACAAAAGCAAACAAAAGGAAAAACGGTGTAATTCAACACACAAAGTGACCTCCAGAGCAGTACTAGAAGGTATAGTAGATCTGGCCTCATACTATTTTCTGATATATAGGTGATTGCAGCAGATCCTGAGAAGGACAAATATTAAAAATGTTCAGCAAAAAAATGTGGAGAAAATCAGGAGTATTATAAAGATTAAATGCACTGGAAAAAAAAAAAAAAAGGAAAACTGAAAACGATATTAAAAAAAATAATTCTGAAAATAGTTTTACAAAACACTTCTTCCAGTTACATGACTGTTTCATGCTTTGACAATAATTATCTAAACTAAGTGGAAATGGAAATATCTAGTTACATAATGTAATACCTTATTTGTAGGGGCCAATGTCCTATTCACTAGCCCATCTTTTGAAACCAATGTAAGAATAAAATGCTTCCAAAAGCAGAGGTAAAAATACTGAATGGGGACCTGATTTAGCTTGTCAGTAAGAAAACTACCAGTGTGCTTCCTTCATTGTCTCCAGCAGATAACTTCTGACAAGATCCTGAAAGCAATAATGAGCCTTTATGGTCCTGAACTGCCTCACCCAGGGATAACAAAGAGGGATCCCCATTTCAGCTCAGCCTAGGTCCATCACTCTGTGCTTGAGATTGGCTATAGGTTTATCAACCTTCAGCTCCAGTTGCATTGCAGCCATGCCTGAATCTGAGCGTAGGCTAGTCAGCTGGTGGCCTTGCTCCGCTTGGCTGCCAGCTGCCTGCCCTGAAACTTTGACATCCTTGGTTTCTGAATTCGGACTCAACTGAGTGGGTTCCTAAGCTGTTTAGTCAGGGCAGAGCTAGGCATGCACAAAAGTAGAATTTTAATGAACTAGGCAATGTTAGTTTTTTTAAAACGGTGTTTGTGGAATCTACTAACCATGTGAGTTGGTAGCAAGTGGCTCAAATATAACTGGAAAATAATTTTAGATTTGGGTGCCTCAGTTTCCTTCAAGTCTCTCTTTCTGATGGTAAGTGATCAGCTGTGCAGTGATATTAAGTACATTAATTGTTGATGCTATGTTTCAGATCCCATCCCAACTTTGATCTTTCTCAAGTGTAGCATACAGAGATAACACTGCATTTTGGGTTCTCTTCCAAGGTTTGGTTGTCTGAAAGTTGTAACATCAAACTTTTAGTGGAATAAGTCATTTTTGGATCTGATTCTTAGAGATAGAAATAATATTTCTATCTTTAAAGCAGAAAGCACATACCCTATTCTTCATTCTTATTTCAGTTGTTTCTTATCAAAATTTTCACAATTTCTGCAGTAACTGAAAACACTGGGAGTTTTGCTTCAATTTCTGTGGGAGAAGAGGGGTGGCTTTGATTCCAGTGATATCCAGAATTAAGTAGAACACTTTGCCTTTCAGCTAAATTGTTTCTCTGGGAGATGTCTCAATTAAGCAAATTCTCCAATTAAATGTGTCCCATTTAAGTAAAGACAGCAGTACTTCATTCTTTGTACAGGGTAAGAGTAACAAATGCATTATAGAAATAACGTCATTGAAGCTGTTTAGTCCTCTGGATGTATGAAATGGTTTTATGTTTTCATTGAATGATCTTTTACTCGGTTAATTTGTTCACAACTGAATATGCATTGCTGATAGAAATTTGTATATTTTCCAGTGTTTTCCTGACTCTAAGAACATGTTATTTGCCTTCTCTGATATCTCTTTTGTGTTAACTGCCAAGCAGTTATTGATGACTTTTTCTGAAGTTGCCATTGCAAGATATGAAGTTATGAATTTATGAAGTTACCATTGCCAAGATATGCAGGCAGGAAGTTAGAAAGGCAAAAGCCCAGCTCAAACTCAGACTGGCTACTGCAGTAAAAGAGAACAGAAAATCCTTTTACAAATATATTAACAGTAAGAGAAGAACTAAGGAGAATTTCTCTCCTTTACTTGATGTGGCAGGGCATGTGACCACTGAGGTTAAGGAAAAGGCTGAGGTTTTCAATGCCTTCTTTACATCTGTCTTTAATAGCCACATCAGTTATCCTCAGGGTACTTTTCGCCCTGACCTAGAAGTCTGGGATGGAGCACAGAATACACCCCCTGTGATCCACACAGAGACAGTCAGAGACCTGCTCCTCCATCTGGACTGTCACAAGTCCATGGGACCAGACAGGATCCACCCTCGGGTGCTGAGGGAGCTGACAGAGGTGATTGCCAAGCCGCTTTCTACCATCTATCAGCATTGCTGGTTATCTGGAGAGGTCCCAGAAGATTGGAGGCTTGCC
>WBMW01005919.1:59602-76974 GCA_013396635.1 Penelope pileata
GGAGCTGGGATTGTTTAGTCTGGAGAAGAGGAGGCTCAGGGGAGACCTCATCGCACTCTACAACTTCCTGCAGGGAGGTTTTTGATGAGGAGGGGGTCGGCCTCTTCTCCCAGATAACTACTGACAGGACGAGAGGGAATGGCCACAAGTTGCACCAGGGTAAATTTAGACTGGATATGCGGAAAAACTTTTTCTCTGAAAGAGTGCTCAGGCACTGGAATGGCCTGCCTAGGGAGGTGGTGGAGTCACCGTCCCTGGCGCTGTTCAAGAAGCGTCTAGACGAAGTGCTAAGGGATATGATTTAGTAGCTTAGTGGGTAGGGATGGTGATAGGAGGACGGTTGGACTAGATGATCTTGTAGGTCCTTTCCAACCTAGTGTTTCTATGATTCTATGATTCTATGAACTGTAATGATTTGTTGTTTTGCAAGGTCATATATCAACTCAAAGATCTCTGTTTTTAAAGACTGTTTAAATCTATCATTAACATACTGGATTACCTAAGAATCATGCCCCCTGTGCAGTCTTTCCCTCTTTCCTTTAAATTTTGGCTTTTGTTATTGTCAAAAGCCATAGAAAAACACATTTTGGAAAACCAGGTTTGATAACTCCTGGTGTTCAAAAAAATAAAAAAAAAAAACAAACAAAAAAGACAAACAGGTCACAGAAGAAAAGTATGTGGAAACCTCAGTTTGCATTATTGACTACCACTGTCTCAGAAGACTCACTTTAAAGCAACCAACAGCTTTTTCCTTGGTAGCAGTATGCAAATGAGGAAAGTATTGCGGTTATGCACTCATTTCACCTCACAGAAAATCAAATGTCATTGTACTGTATGTCAGGAAGAGCAGATAGGTTCAAGTTTCCTTTTCACATATATACAGTCCTTAAGGATTCATAATTACAGTGACTTTAGGGGTTGCTTATGGCGACAAGTGCATCTATAAAATTTTCATTGTGACAAGTTTTACCAAAAGAAAAGTAATAGATTTGATTATTACTTTCTTCTAGGGCTTCTTAGATTTTCTAAAGGAAGGGAAGGGAAGGTTTGGGAAGGGAAGGTTTGGGAAGGGAAGGGGAGGGAAGGTTTGGAAAGGGAAGGTTTGGAAAGGGGAGGGGAGAGGAGGNATGGCCTAAGTGTGTACTTTCTGATTTGTTACTAAAATAGTTTGCTCTCTTTTTGCTCTCAAAAAGAATATGGTTCACGTCTATGGACAATGAATGAAAGAAGAGGGAGGAATGGCTGGAGTATTGAAGGAGAAATTGTGTTTTAGATTGCTGCATACACTCAAACTTTTGTGGCACCCTGAGACCAGATTCCCTTACGCAGTCTAACCACAGGCATAGAAAATACCCTTTCCATACATTAGGAGTTAGAACCATGTAAGTTTTGGCTTTTATAATTCATTGTATCCATTCAGACCTGACACATTTGTATTCTAGAAGCCAAACTCTCTATATATCAATATATGCCAGCCATATATTGCTGAAGAACGTTTATCTTGAAAGACAAATCAGCAGATGAAGTACCTTTGGCCCCTTATTTACACTATGACTATACTATATCTAGCTGAGAAGCTCTTAGGGGTTGTTGTGGTTTAACTTGGCTGGCAGCTTAACACCACACAGTTCACTGCCCATGCCCCCACCCCAGCCCCCCACATTGGAATTGCTCTTTTCAATAAAGAACTCATAGATTTAGATAAGGTGAGTTTAAAAATAAAGAAAAAATAGGGAGAAGAGAGGAGGGCAGGGAGAGAAACAAAACAATGACAAAAAGAATAAACAAAGCAAGTGGTGCACAACAAATAGCGCTCACCACTGGCCTTTGAGCAATGGCAGACCCTCAGCCAGCTCCCCCAGTTTTATGGTTGTGAATAACGTGATTTGGTATGGGACATCCCTTTAGCTGGTTTGGGTCAGATATCCTGGGTCTGTCCTCTACTGGTTTCTTGTGCATCTCCAGCTCTAGGTCAGCATGAGAATTCGAAAGGTCCATAATTTAATATAAGCACTGCTCAGCAACAATGAAAATATCAGCGTGTTATAAACTGTATTCTCATCATAAATCCAAAACAAGGTTTTCTACTGCTACTACCATTCTACTACTATGAAGAAAAAGAACCCTATCTCAGCCAAAATAAGGACAGGGATCTAGTTTTTTCCTAACGTTAGTCTTTGTCTAACAATTTGTGTATGCTCAATTGATAATGGCAGTTGACTTCATTTCTGACCACTGTACAGACTTCTGCTCCTGTGTGTAAAATGACTATATTTACAGAGGAGCAGCCTGACATAGATGGGCATTCTTGATCAAAGTAATTGCTTGTTGGTCATTTGAATGTAGGTATCCATCCAGGAGGGGAGCAATCGACTGATCTAATAGAAGCTTACAGATCCTCGAAGAGTGGTTGCATGGATAGGTCACCCAAACCCTTTTTTAATAGAAGCAGGCAATACAAGAAGGAACAATGGACTAAAGTTGGTTTGGGAGGCTCATCTTGGTCACTGTGGAAAATGTTTTTCACTGGCAGAAGTGCAAAATATTTTTTTATACTTTTTGTGTGTATGTACACAAGCTGGATCATGCTTTGTCTCTTTAGATTTAGGTTATGTCATGTTCATGTATCAAAAGTGGACACTTCCTGTCCTATTTGTTTTACTTGCTAACAAAGATGTAAACTGCTGAGGTTTTAATCTTTCTCCTACTTGAAGTTTTCTGATGAGGATAAGGCACTATAGATTTCAAGCAAAGACAAAGCGTGTTATAAAGTAAACTTTATATACACAGTGTTCTGAGAGAGGTACAAAACAACGCTGTTAGAATAAATATTTTCAAGAATGTGTACTACACAGATCGGTGGTACTCCAGAGATGTCCCAGAACCTGCTATATAGAGGTAAATGAATATTCCAGCCAAAGGCAGCCTTCAGGTACCCTGTAGTAAATCATGTTCAATGTAAATTATAAGATCAATATTTCTTCTCCTCCACTGCAGTATCTTAACAGTGAAAATGAAAAAAAAAAATCCGCATCTGATTAATTTTGAGAACAGATATAAATTTGTGTTTAAAGTAGGCAAAATAGCAGAGTTCCCTTTACATAAATAAAATTTCTTAACTGTGACTTATTCTACGTACGTTCTATTTAAGTAAATAGTAAGTTAACATGCAATTGTAAATGTAGTTTCTTGGAATTTCAAGAGCTAAGCAAGCATGGGATAATTTAATACCTGAGTAGGAAAGCTTTAGGAGATTAATAGGTGTCACATGAAAAGAAGTTGGCTACTGGCGTCATTTCTTTCCAGTGCAGTATCTCCAGCAAGCCTGATGACACTAAAAGAGAGATACCTTTTTTTCCCCTTCTGATATATAAAACTTCTAAATCCTTTCAAATTACTAAAGCTACCAGGATGTATTTCATAAAATTATTAACTGGCATACATTGGCTGAAATCCAATATAAGTAATTGTAGCTTTCTTACATAAATTCTTCCAATAATTTCAGTGGATGAGGTATAATTACCTGCTCTTGAATTCTGGATAATGTAGACATGCCTTGTTTTAGAATTTTTATCCATAAGGAAACACCGATTTGCTGAGGCAGATAAACTCTATGACAGCTCAGACTAATGCTCTTTTATGCTGCAGACTAAAATGCAAATGAGTTTTTATACTATTTTTAGGTAGCATTCATCAAAGAAAAGAAATCTAGAAATGTTAAATAATATTAAAGAAAAACACATAGAAGCAAGAAATACTTCAGAGTTTTTATATTTGAAGTGCTAAAGGAGTTCTAGAGATGAGGTTACTTCCAATAGTTAAAAATGTGTGTTGACCATCCAGGAAACAATTTTGTGTTTAGGGTTAGAAAAGAAGGGTCAAAAGAGTTTATTGGCTGTATTTTCAAAAAATAATAATTATGTCATATTATGCAGAAGGGATCACAAATATAGTTAAAAATATTGTAATGATCATGGGTTAAATGTTAATTACTAGCTAACACATTCAATGAAGATAGGTTCAGTAAAGAGTTTTAATACTTAAATTGTAACACTACTTTCATTCACTTCTGATTATTAGCTCCTGGGGTAGAGTACTAAGCAAACTGCTGGGACTCTTATGAAGACTGTGAAGGAGTCAGATGCCTCCAAATGAGGTTCCCAACAAGCAGAGAGGAAGAACAATGTTTGTTTAGCAAATAAGGAATAACAAATGCTGGGATAACTGGCTGCCCTATAGGAAGAATTGTTTAACTCAGATGTTAAACAATAGATGTTTCTACTTATAGGGTATTGTTGTGGTTTAAGCTGGCAGCAGCTGAACACCGCACAGCCTTTCACTCATTCCCCCTCCTCCCACCTGGGATGGGGGAGAGAACTGGAAAAAAAAGTAGAACTCATGGGTTGAGATAGAAAGTATTTTCTAAGACAGAAAAGGAATAGAATAACAGTAATGATAATTGTATACAAAACAAGTGATGCACAAAGCAACTGCTCACCCCCACCGACCGATGCTCGGGCAGTCCCCAAGCAATGGCCCCTCCCCAGCTAACTCCACTCAGTTTTATAGTTCACATGATGTCATATGGTATGGAATATCCCTTTGGCCGATTTAGGCCAGCTGCCATGGTCCTATCCTCTCCCAGCTTCTTGTGCCCCCCTCAGCCCCCTTGCTGGCAGGGCAGTACCAGAAGCTGAGAAATTAAAATGTCCCTGGCTCTGTACAGCACTGTCCAGCAAGAAGAGTAAACATCTGTACTTAGCAGTTTTGTTTTCTTCTAGAATAAAAACACAGTCTCATACCAGACACTATGAGAAAGACAACTTGCTCTCAGCTAGAAACTAAGACAGGGTTCAACAACACATTTTCTTTCATCATGGCAAGTCAGTAGTTACTACACTGTCAAATAACTACACTTTTTTCAGATATTAGTAATGATAGTGATGATGCCCATATGAGAACAGAGTTCTCTTCTATTTCACAATTTTATATCACAACCACTTGACTATGGAACCTACCACTGTTTACTTTTCTCCTGACCTTACAAACTTGAATTCTTTACTCAGCAACATGGATTTGATTCACACATCCAGAGGTCTGACTTTGAAGTGTAGGGATGCCGAGTAACTATAATACTTTCCTTTTTTAAGAGTCCAAGGACAATTCAAAATCTAAAGATTGTGTGCTCGCTTAGCTGTTTGTGGAAAACAGATAGTTGGCAGCAGAATGCTCTTCAAGGTACTAGGCTAAAGGTAAAACAAAGGCTGGTATTGTGAAGGTAAAGTTCAATATATTTAAATGAGAAGTAAGACAAGATGTATGAGAAGTAACAACACATGAAAAGTTATCTCTCTTGCTGGCGAGTCTTAAAAAAAGAGATGCTTTTCAGTCATGACAACACTGCATGCAATGCAATGCATTATTCTATCAGGAAACAACTGATTAAACCTGTTGTACATGGGAGAAGACTGAATATCCATTAGTGCTACCTGAGAATTTACAGCCTATGACATCCTCAGAACATTTAATTAAACACTACTATAGTCCGTCTAGTCATGGAAAAAAAGAGATACAATTTTGTGTTAGTTGGAGATCTGATATAATGTAAAAGCAACACTAATTTCAACATGTCATAATAGAACCGATTAAATAAATTATATTTTTCTATAGAAGTGCAAATATAAATTTTTACCTGAAATTTTCATACATGATTTAAGATAAGGAAAGATAACAACAGCAGGAACAAAAATTGATTTCAAAAGTGTTTGACTGAAAAAAATAGTGATAAGGAAACGAATATTTTCTATTGTAACTTAAAATTCAAAATAAGAATACAAATAAGAACACTAAAATCTCCATCAGTACAGGACTTGTATTTTCACGTTCCTAACCATTCAGGAGATCGTGAATATGTTAGATGGCTCCATGTTTATGTTTACCAAGGGGCAGAGAGTCACAGTCGGGGTTCACCTGTCCTGCAGTCCTGTTACACAAGAACTGTCTTCAGCATTGAATCTGTGTGACCACATTAACATAACATTTTACCAACCTGAGAGACAGGACTAACTCTTGCAAACAGTAAGTCTTGTAAGACTGTATTTACATTAAAATGTGGCATTTCTGTAGAGTAAAACAGTACTATGGACCTGGTGTCCATTCTGTCTGCCTTCAGCTCTAGTTTTGTCCTATGGACAGTAGTAGTTGGATTGCACTAGTAGCACTCTAGTAGTTTGTCTTCCATTTCTGTTTGCTCTGAAAGAAATCCTGCTTGCATCCTTTATAGGAGTCTGGTTAGTGAGGATCAGGAAATCCACTTCAAAAATATATCTAAGACACTAAGTGCTAACAAATTCAATACGAATGAACAAAACCAAAGGTTATATCAAGTATTCTAACTTATATACCTTGAAGACAAGTACTTGCCAGACCGAGAAACGGAACATCTGCAGAACTATCTGTCTCTCACCAGGTAGGTCTGCAGTGAGCTGAGATCAGATTTATTCTAACTGAGCTACCTACAGTAAGGATACATTCTCTGCTTGGGCATCTGAATCCTGTTCAAACTGTCTTTCCCTCCTGCACTGGAAAATGTTTATCAAGAGAGCTGAGACACCCGAGTAAGTGCATGATTACAAACACCTCAGGTTAACATGCAACACCACGTGACTTAAATTCCTTCTTTTTTTCCCTGAACAGATGCTTTGTCTTATTCTCCCCGAGAAACCTGAGTTATCACTCACAGCACCAAGTAAATTTACAGAAGAAAGAAAGGAAATTAACTTTTTTTATTATAAAATCAGAATTACTCTAGCCACAAGGAATGATAAATATAGCTTTTCCCTCACTATCACTCTTAGACAATTTTAGGACTCTTTTTTTTAATGAATGAATGAATGTTAGAATCTTAAAGCAAATTTTTTACTTTTTTTTTAGTACAAAAAATATCAAAAAGGGCATTCACTTTAAGAATGGGATAAATATCCTTCCTGTTATCATTTAGGATCCTTTGTGATCAAGGGAGTACACAGCAGACCACTAAGCAATGACTTTGTTGTAGAAAATATGGTCAAACTACAGAGCCTGCGGTGAACCAGACGTGACACTGTAGCTGGGTTTCAGACGAAGATCAATTTATTACTTTTTCTACTGTGTTTGCTTTAAAGTTAAACAAAATAGAAATGTATCAAACTATGGCAAAGTTTTGTACTCATTTACATTTTCCACAGACCTACAAATCTATCTCTTTTCTGACCAACAATTTTAAAAAGCTTTTTTGTGCATTTTTCTCTGCCTCATCTACAAATCAAGAGAGTTAGCAGCTCAGCTGTGATTTGTGCACTGTGGCTCAGCTTTGCAAAAACCAAAGTCTATAATAAAAATAAAATGAAAACATTCTTAACAGAAAGTATATTGATCAAAATTAGAATGTTTATTAATCATCATCATAATCAATAATAATAATAATAATAATGAGGAACAAAGAGGTAAAGAAACTGGGATTGGAAAGAGAGGATCAAGTTCCTCTTAGAGGATTTATGAAGTCTTAGTGTTTAAAAATAAGTCATAATGTATCCTATCACTTCATTAAAATCTGGTATGTGCTTTAATAAAAGCACATTCTTTACATAAAAATACACATATATTTACTCTTTCTGAAACACTCCTATTTCTATTAAGCAGAGTGGAAATTACTGCTGGATGTACTAGATGTAGCAAGTTCTCCAGCTGTTAACCTTTTAATGAAACCATATCACGATCGTTTCTTAAGATTTCTGTTTGTCACTTATCTTCTGAGTGAATAAAGTGCTATTAATTGCATTTATATGCTTTAAATGAAGTACATCTGATGCTTTTTACTGATGGTTTTCCAGTTAATTTGCATTACAATGAAAAAATCCCTAGGATTTTACATATGGCAGAGAATTAATGTGGTCAATATGCAAATATATTATAAAGTTCTTGAAGGTCATGAAGGTCTGAGATATTGTATAATTACACTTTAAAAGACAAGCCATCAAGAAAGCTCTATAAAACTTGATTAAAATTAAAATTTTCTTAACCTGAATTCTAGCAATTAGTGTATTTTACTCAAAAGAAAGTTTATTTTTCTTTGGTGATCAAATTAAAAACATTTAAACTAAGGAATCAGTTGAAAATGTCTTGTACTCTCATTTTGTTTGAAAAAAATGGGCATAACTTGTTCTTTGTTATATAATTTTATTACGTAACTTGTACCAGCTTTGGGGATAAACTTAATATCTAAACTAACAAGTCAGAAACATACTTCCAGTACCACAACCACTGCAACTTTAAGGCTGTTATGTAAGTACTGCTACATTCAAAGTGGATGGTATTGTAAGCTGTTGGATACCTTACATAATATTTGCTATGGAAAGCAAAACATTGTGTTTGAATATCACTTCTCTGTGAAGAAAAGTGATGCTGTGTTACAAAATACCTCAATTCCATATTTGCTACAAACAGATGTTAACAAGAACAGTCATTGTATTAAGCCACATTAATTAAATATTGACAGAACGTTAGTAGATGAATTTATTAAAACAGTATGGGGTCTGATTAACAATTAGTAGATTTATGTATTCATGATTCTTTGCATGTGACAGCAAACAATCAGAACTGAGAGAGAATATTTTCCACATGATATGTAATTTATTTTATCCTTTTATTACCATTTGAACCAGGAAATTTCCCACTGAATTAGCAAACTGAGTTAATGACTCTACTGAACAGTTCAAAAATGTATGTAAGTTCTTATTAACATTATGTTACCACTGATTCTGTTAAAAACTTTCCTATCAAAACCAAATCAAACTGAAACTACCTTGTAATGTTCTTTAGGGTAAGAGATCCAAAAAGATTTATTGAGAAGAACTGAAAAAAAAATAAAATAAAAAAATTGAGTGCTTTTCTCTCTGCAAAGCAGTTAGCTAAGTTAGTCAAAGCAAAATAGGATTCCTTTATTACAGGAAGATATTGTTCTCTTAGTCTAAGAAAATCAGCACATCCATGCAATGTTCTTTCTTTTTAATAACTTTAACCTTTCTCAAGAAGGTTGAGAGGTTTCTGATTGGTGCTAGCTGTGTTTCTAATCAAAATAATTGGATACTAGCTGTTGCATTGATTTAAAAAAGGTAGGTAGTCTTAACATATTGTTTCTTTGGAACAGACTTTCATTTAGATTGACTCTGGAAGGTGAATAATTATCCACTCAGTTTAAATTTATTTTAATTCTTTTAACTGTAATAGATTTAATTAGTACAATTAGGTAATACAAGAGTGCAGTATAAACTTGTGTTTACATTGTTAAGCAAAACTTTTGAATGCTCTCTTTTACTGCTGCATTCATGCATGTGCACTGTTATCTTCTATAAGTGTTTGTTCAATGGCAAGTAAGCCAGTCAATGCCTACTGACACTGTGCACCAACGAAGCCAATCCACAAAAAGATATCTGGAGCTTCCTCTGCACTACAGATTTTCCTATAATGGCTAATAAAGTAGAAAGAAAGATAGACTTGATGCAGAGTTCCTAATCTATGGCTGGTTACATCTGAAGATGAAGTATAAAGAGCAGAACTGATAGAGGTAATGCACCTACCTCTTCATAGTGTACTGTTCTGTTTCGATAATCAATGTTTCTTTAACTAAAGACCCTGGTTTATGATGATACTTCTATAGGTCTTAGAATCCAAGAATCTAAATGGTTGTAAGTTCGCTTCTAGAGCAAGGAAGAGGATCAGCAGTTTGAAGGAATTGGTGCTGAAGTCCCTGCAGCTACACCACGTGAAGTTCAAGAGTTTACTCCAGATCAGCCTAGATTTATTCAGATGCATTTTACTGACTGTCCGCACAACACATATGATTCAAATGTTTTCAAACGACCAATGAATATTTAATCCCTATGTTCTCTTCAGATGCTAAAGAGTATTTGGTGTCTACACAGAGAGAAACTTCTGGTTTAGTTTCCACTTACGGGAACGTAGCTGGAGTACACTAAAATTTATATTGAAATAAAATGCTACATAGTAAGGTAGTGGAGTATATAAAATCTTGTGCCTTTGCTTCAGATGGAATTGTTAATGTAGTTGCTATGTTTTTAGCACAAGCAAGGCACTCTGGATGAGCTCCTTCCCCGTACTCTGCTCAAAACAGCTACTTCAGTAGATGTTCCGAGAGTCGGGAATAACTCAATGTTCAGCTATATGCTATGCATTAGTGCAGTAGGATTACATAGGATTACATTGGAACAGGGAAATAGACAATCTAGATCAAGGCCCTGACAGATCCTTCTTGCTTTGAACAAATATCTGATTTTATTATTTTGGTTTGATTTGTTTTGCTGCTGCTTAAATGGGATGAGAAGAAAAGTCAATTTGTGGCTTTGATTCACTTTTGTTGAGGAAAACTGTGTGAAACTTCCCCTATAAAAACAAACAAGTGAAAAAGTTAACCATGAAGAGGCCATTAAACATTATCTTTAAAGAATGTGTGTTTTCACCAGGAATTGATGACTTCAGAAATATCAGTAAAATGCTTAACAGTTATGCTAGATGATGCTAAAATTCAGGTGATATCTGCTGATTAGAATCTAAAACTCTGAAATGTAACAAGGACTTCCAAGTCTCATTCAAGATACATGAATTCTGAAGAGTTAGTGCCTAAAGCTGGCACACCAGATTTGGTCAAAGTGGAAATGTTGGAGGTATAAGCAAGTTCTAATATGCTCTCAGATGCGTCCTTCAGGCTGCTGCATAGCATCTCCATCTGCTTGGGATCTACAACCAAATACTAGTTTCTACTTCACCTTTTTTTCAAGGACTGCAGAAGAATCTAGTGTTTAATGATACAATATGGGTAAATAAGGGGGCTTTCAGCTTGTAAAATAAACACATTTAAACAGATGCCATTTCATCTCAGGCTTTTCCCTGCTGAGTAAATGAAAATCCACTTCTCATACCCCACTATATTGTTTGTCTCTATGGGCAGTAGTAGGTTCTCCACTTGTTCAAGTCTTACCAGTTAGACAAGAATCCAATATACGTTGCTTCCAAAAACAAGTTGAAAGTAAGCCTTTCTGTCACCAGAAAAGTCATTTGCATGCTTTGAGAAAAGAAAGACCAAGAATCTGGGCTCAAGTGTCTTCACATTAATCAGCCATTGGAAGAGGACTTGATTTCGTCTAAATTACACTGCAATCACAAAATAGGTATACCTTAGTTAAGTGAACAATGAGGAAATGTTTTGCTCAGGTTTTAGAATGACAGAGCTATACTGAAACTTGGCTAAAGCAGATCCTAATATGAGACATTTCTTATTCTGTAATCTTTTTGACAGAATCTTTGTTCTATTACATCAGTACCCCACATCTAATTTCTATTTCTGTCTGAAATTATCTTCTGAAATTTCTTACTTATCTGTGAGATTATAGTAGTACCTTTAACTAGTCACAAAAGAACTATGAAGGCCACAGGCATGTTAATAAGTCAGCAGAATTTCGAAGTGTGGAACTCATCATCTTTGTAATTAAAGACTGCCATGTCTTTATTCCTGTACAAATTTTGAAGTCCATTGGGCTAGTGAATACTACATGAAAATGAATAATTTTGTTCTCAGTTCAGTTTTGCTTTTTAATAATTGTGTGAAGGCTGGAATTCTTTTTGTCTCTGTGAGATTGTCCAAAGCAGTGAGAGTTGTGGTAAGTTTGGAATTCAGTGACAGTAAAAAGTAGATGTGTATTTTTAGTAATTCTGGGTAGCAGTGCAAATATATGTAAGTCTACCAGGCTCTACAAGAAACATTCTGCCACATGTACATACCAAGAAAATACCAAGGTAGAAAGAGATGTGGATTTATTTTAAATTATAAATTTTTAAAAGCATAGGATATGTAGACTTTTTCACAGGAAAGAGTCTAGTACCAGGGACTGCTACAAAAAGTAAATAATGATTAAATTGTTCAGTGAATATTGATGTTGTTCTCAAAAAAAGAATATCATTTGATTTAGTAAACTTTTCAGTGACGACTTTTTTATTTAAAATCAACTGATTTGCAAAATTGTGGATTTTAATGGATATTATTTTTTCTTAGATATAAAGTCCTGAATAAAATAGTGTATTAAATATAGTTCCTAACAATGTGTATGATCCAACTGTCATTAAAATTCAGCTTCACTTTTGAATTTATCATATATTTTTCAGGATGTAAGTCAACAGGGATCCCACTTGTACTGATTTTACATAAGAAGACTTATGACTCACTTATCGCAGTAAGATTTTCGCTGAAGAGCTCAGGTTTTTCCCTTAAATCATAGAATGGTTTGAGTTGAAAATTACTTTAAAGACAATCCAGTTCCAACTCCTCCACCAGGGGCAGGGACACTTTCCATAGGATCAAGTAAGCCTCACCCACACTGGCCTTGAACACTTGCAGGAAGGAGGCATCAACAACTTATCTGGAAAACCTGTTGCAGTTCCTCACCACCTCATAGTAAAGATTTTCTTCCTATTATTGTATCTAATTCTACCCTCTTTTAGTTTCCTTATGCCTTGTCATACCACTATACTCTCTCGAGTATCTCCACATTTCTTGTAGCCTTCTTTAAAATACTGAGAGGCCAAAATGAGGTCTTCTCACAGCCTCCTCTTTTCTGAGCTGAACAACCCCAACTCTCTCAACCTGTCTTCATAGGAGATGTGCTCCATCCCTCTGATCACTTTAGTGTTCCTCTTCTGGACTCATTTCAACAGGTCCATGTCTTTCTTGTGCTGGGGACCCCAAAGCTGAACACAATACTCTGGGTGGACTCTCATGACAGTGGAGGGGGAAAATGACCACCCTCAACGTGGTGGCCCTGCTTCTTTTTTTGCAACCCAGGAGTTGACTTCCTGGGCTGCAAGCACACATTTCTGCTTCACATCAGTTTTTTCATCCACTAGTATCCCCAAGTCCTTCTCTGCAGAGTCGCTCTCAACTCTGTTATCACCCAGCCTGTATTTGTGGTTGGAATTGCCCCAGTCCAGATGCAGGACCTTAAACTGTCCTTGTTGAACTTAATGAGGTTCACATAGGCTCAGCTCTCAAGCCTGTCAAGGTTACTTTGTATGTCAACTTCACTAACCAGCTTGATGTTGTCCACAGACTTGCTGAGAGTGCACTCAGTCCCACTGCTCATGTTGCTGACAAAGATGCTAAATAGTACTGGTCATAATACTGACCCCTGAGGAACACCACTTGTCATTGGTCTCCAGCTGGACATCAAACTGTTGACTGAAACTCTTTGAGTGTGACCATCCAGCCAGTTCCTTAGCCACTGAGTGATCCATCAATCAAATTCACGTCCCTACAATTTAGAGACAAGGATGTTGTGTGGGACAGTGTAAAATGCTTTCCACAAATAGATAACATCAATTGCTTTTCCCTTATCCACCAAAGCTGTAACAAGTTAGTTTGCTAAAGATGATAAGTGTTAATATTACATACTATTATAATCTGCTTAGGAGCACAGTATCAAATATGGACTGCTCCATTAAAAACTCAAGTTCTTTGCTTTAATTGGCACTCCTATTTTTTTGCAGATTGACAAATATTATCCAACATAGGTATTATTATTCATTATACTACTGATAATATATTGAACATCTAAAATGAGAGTACAAATTAGCAGTAGTACAGCCAAAACATAAAAGATTAACATCTATTCTTGTAAATGAGTTATAGTCTAGAGTCCTAAACATGGTAGGCAATCTGTCAAAATCAGCAAAGTTAAGATGTTTAGCAATACAAGACCAGTGTCTTCAAAAATGATAGTTAATTTCTGTGAAAGCTATAAAATAAAAAGTACAGGTTTTTCTCTGTAAATTCAATAAACAAATTTTTGTATGTCAGGAAACACTAAAATTGCCAAGAAAAACTGCCTTCCTAGAGTTAAAGAGGACAGGAAAATACACCTATTTATATTTGAATAATAGCACTATATGTGCATGTGTACTCTGAAGTTACTGATTGCCCAGTATTATATTTGATTTTGAATAGAAAGATTGCAAAACTATTTATGCATTTTTACATAAATATTGTTGATGAATATGTTTTAAAAATGTTAAAGAATGTCTGCTTCTTGCTCACTCACTAAACAATGATTTTGGTGGAATTTGTTGTTTATGATTATCTTAGAGCTCCATTTTGCCTTTAAGTCATTGTTCCCATTGGAGTAACTCATTGTTCCCATTGGAGCAATCATGACTCAGCTAATGACTGATTTCAAGTGTACTGAAGTACAAACCAAAGGATGTAAACAAAATATGTGGAGATTATTGTTTGCAACTTTATTTTTTTTAAATACACAGATTTTTCACTTTATAAAGTGGAGATAAATTGTGTGTTTCAAATTAAGTATCTTTCACTTGTAGATGAAATCTGTACAGCATTATCTACAGTTTATATCTAATAATTTAGCTTTAATTGTCCAAATATACACAATTTATTTAAAAACTCTTATAGAATCATGGAATCATAGAATGATTAATGTTAGAATGGACCCCTGGAGGTCCATCCTCCTACTGAGGCAGGGGACACCCATAGCAGGGTGCCCAGGACCATGTCCAGGAGCCTTTTGCAGATCTCCATGGAAGAGACTCCACAACCTCTCTGGGCAACATGTTTTCCATCACCCATACAGTAAAGAAAGTGCTTCATGGTGTTTAGATGGACCCCATTGTGTTTGAGTCTGTGATCATTGCCTCTTGTCCTGTCCCTGGGCACCACTCCAAAGAGCTTGGCTCTGTCTTCAAGGCACTTTCTCTTCAGGTATTTATAGACATTGATAAAATGCCCCCTGAGCCTCCTCTTCTTCAGGCTGAACAATCCCAGCTCTCTCAGCATTTCCTCATAGGAGAGGTGCTTCAGTCCTTTCATCATCTTCACGACCCTACATTGGACACTTTCTAGTATGTCCATATCTCTCTTGCACGGGGGGCTCAGTATTGGGCATTCCAGTTGTGGTCTTGCCAATGTTCATTAGAGTTGATTGGAAGGATCTGATTACATTGGAAGGATCACCTCTCCTGACCTTCTGGCAATACTTTTCCTAATGCAGCCAGGCACATTGCTGAGATTCGTATTCAAACGTTGCTGAATTTTATATCAAATGTATCTAGATTTGTTTATTAAAAATTGTAAAAATGTCTCACTTTAACATTTGCTCTTCAGTAAGTCCTTAATTACTGCTCTGATGCAAACTAATCCCAAATCATAATAAAAACATATGCATATATATGTATAATCTGTATTTTTGTTAGATACAGAACAAATATTTATGGAATTATATTATTATAGCCTGTATCATTTCTATCTGATAATTAGC
Organism: Penelope pileata; assembly: GCA_013396635.1. Taxonomy (NCBI): domain Eukaryota; kingdom Metazoa; phylum Chordata; class Aves; order Galliformes; family Cracidae; genus Penelope; species Penelope pileata. The sequence continues at coordinate 74,980 of WBMW01005919.1, forward strand.
CATTGCTGATGATCTATTAAAAATTTTAGTTATTCTCTCCAGCTCTGCTGACCATACATTTCTCTCTCTTTTTCTTTATGAGCTTTTTGCAGTTTTTAGCTTATAATTTATACTAAGTATTATCAGTTTTTCTTTACTGAATATTTTTATTGCTGCTTTCTCTTTGCCTTCAAGGGAAAGATGTTTGTAACAGCAAGTGAAGCTTTTGGTGAATCTAGTAAAATCTTTATAAGCAGCTCCCAAATATTGATAACATCGTGGTGCTTAGACTCTCTTTCGGTTTATCTGGCATAGAAATGTTTTCTACTTTGTGAAATTGGCACCTCTAAAGCATAAAATGTTCATATATTGCCACTTGGGATTTCATTCTCTTTTGCATCTGGCAGATGTAGAAAAGTCGCAACCACTTAGTTCTAATTAACCACGAACTTTCAGTTCTGTGGTCTGTTCCCCTTTATTTCTTGGAATAAGAATTGAAGTAAAATTTAGCAGTTAGAGTATATGTATCCTTGATTCTCCTTAGCTGTAGCAGTTGTTTTATATAAGTGTTTACAGGGCTTTTAGCATGAACTGAAGATCCTAAGAGCACTGTTTTTTGTTTTTTTTTTTTTTCTTCCTGTAGACAGTACTTAACAGATACATCTTTTCCTAATGGGATGTTGTGGTATTTCGCACACATCTTCTTTAGCTCAGCATTGGTTTTATCCATAAGGATGCTATTCTGTAAGTATTTAAGAATATTTGGAGCAGACCTGTCAATGAGATACAGATAAGGAATACCACTTCTTTTGTTTGTCATTTTGCCTATCTCATCTTTCCTAAGCAGTTTATAAGTTGTGATTTTGACATTGTAAGCATATGATTCTACCTACTAGGTTTCAGTTATACTAACAAGATTGAATCTATGCTCATAAATGAGCAATTTATTGGCTGAATTTTTCCCTGTTTAGAAGCTAGTCTCTTGTCTGAGATACATGGGAAATTAAATATTGTTTTCCTTTGATGTATAATAGTGATTTAGTGAATTTTCTTCTTGGCATCTTGATTCTGTACTAAATGAGTGATTATTTGCTCATATTCTCCTTTTGTTGGTAGTTTAGTACCATGTTGACTCAGTCAACCAGGTGGTCAGATAGATTTTTCTCCCTTTCACCACAATAAAGCCTATTCAAATATGTTTGCCAATTTCATTACATAAAAGAAGGCCAAAATGCCCAGTTTTTTTTAATTTACATTTTTTCTATCAGAAACTTCACTTCCAGGAAAAAAAAAAAAAGTCTGAGGAGATTGCTCAGACACTGTGCTTCTAAGTGAAGGGGAAAAATCAGTAGCTCAGTAGTTCATTTCAAATGAATCTTGGCTTCTTGTGCTTGCATTTTTGTAGGGAAGAGAAGACCTCACTTCATTTCCTCAAATGCTCCTTTATGGTACTCTAAACTGCTAAGTACAGGGTGCAGCTTTTTTACAACATAAGCAGAAAAATTTTAAGGTTTCTTTTATCATCTCCAGATTTTAAATAGCAGAGATGTAAGATGAAATTATCTTTTATTTCCTTAATAAAAATTTTTGTTTAGAATGCACCTACCAGCAAAGATGGAGACATTTGATATGTATTCTAGAATCATTTATATATATATAAATATATATATAAATATATATCATTTATATTGTGCAGAAGCAATTTCAGTGATATTCATTACTTAGTCTGTAACTATTATGAACTTTGTTGTTTATGTGTACAAGTTGGATGTAAATCAACATAATCACCTTATTACTGAAATCCAGGGTACATTCTTAAGCCATCCACAAATCCAGAACTGACTTAACCGTGAGTATCCTGAGAAACACTACATGCCAAGAAACTCATTACATTCTTCCTTAGTCCTCAAAAGTTTGTTACACATAGAATATAGTATGGATACAGAATAGCATGGATTAGCATAGAATAGCATGGATTCACCAAGGGGGAATCACGTTTGACCAACCTGGTAGCCT